>JBBMKA010049279.1:0-52969 GCA_037833695.1 Sechiopsis laciniata
AATGAGCATTTGTTTAACTTACAGTTGTCCTTAAGTTTAATTTTGAACGTATTGAACCATGCATGTTGAGTAAGAACCGGTTTTATGTCCATTTTAGAGTCGGGTTCTTACACAAACTCTCACAAAACTACAATTAAATTAAAACTCCTTGAACTAAAATAAAAACTAACCAAAGAAAAAATATATTAAGAAAAACAAAGCTAACCAACTTAAACTTTTGCAACTACAATTTCTTTTTTCCTTTTCCTTTGCGCCTGTTAGCTTCCTCTCACTTGCAAAACACACAAATGTATATATATACAAATAAAGGGGCAAATTAGGTAAATGTCTAAATCTAGCAAAATATTTAGGAAAATGTCTAAATGAGCAGTATTTAAAATGCATGTCTAATATTAGTATTTTAAATGTAGAATTAATTAGTTTAATATGAAATAGTCCTAAGTATCCCTAGCCTTTGTTTTTATTTTTATTTTATTTTTGTTTATAATTATTTTAAATAAGATTTTGTTTTAACAAATATGAGAGATGATATTTATTTTAAAACAACTAAATTGATAAAAAAAAATTAATGATGTTGATTTGAAAATTTAAAAATCGAAGAAGATAATTACGTTGGCTTTTTTTAAACAATATTAAATTTTCAAATGTTTTTTTTCTTCCAAAAAGGATGAAATATCATTGTACATCCCCCGTCCAAGTTAGTACATACCCTCCATTTTTCAAGACGTTGTGATTTGAAAAAAGAAAATAAATTAGAATTTACCTGTCGTCGTTGCCATCCCATTTATGTTTTTCTCCAACGTTAATATTGGGAGCTAAACCGTTGTCCCATGAGGAGGCTGTCCCATCGCTAAAAAAGCCTACCAGGAAACCACTGGTATATCCCTTTGCTCCCCACAACAAAACGAGTTATGTTTGTTGAATACTTTCTGATAAAGTTTCTTATGGATAAAGGGAAGATGAAAGTAAAGGGTAAGGCAATTGTCGAGGCACAAGAAACTCCATCGGAACAAGAGGAGGTGTTGCATATGGTAGACATTTAAAGTGTTTTTTGTATCATTATTAACAACCCATATATGTACATGAAATGCACACGTAATTTAGGTTGTACTTCGATGTATATATGGTTGTTGTTGTAGTGTTGTGTGTATGTGGACCCGTCTTCTAAGTCCGGATGTAAATCTCGGTACGTGTCTAGATGACTTCCCACCAGGATATAACAGTCACTGTACATCCCACCAGTAAATCTGTTGTATAGCCATTGGATGTCTCTGTCATCCTTCAGTATTATCGCATTTTCTTTATGTGACCCATCTTTATATAGTAATATGCTTATGACTTTTGCATTTTCGTCCAAATCCAGACTTTCCTCGATCGACGATATTAGTAGGGATATGGGGGGGGGGGCTGTAGGTGATCTCATCCCAATTTCCATTAAACACGACCGTAACTGATGTAACTTCAATTTGTAATTATTAACGGTTTCTCCCTATACTTCAAAAGTGACACAGAAGACGATAAGATGCCTATGCTATAATTTGGTGAAATTGTGAGAATCAGAAAATGTAGCACAATGTCGTTGACCAGATGAAGGGAGTTTTTTCACCCCACGTTCTGGGATATAAGAACCAGGAACTGTTTCCTAATTTTACAAAAATCGAATTCGGTGAAAGGGATACAAGAAGGAGAAACTCGATAAAAATGGAATTCGATGAAAGGGAACTAGTGGACGGAATTCGATGAAAGGGAACTAGTGGATGATGCTAATTCGATAAAAATGAAATTTGGTGAAATTGACACAATGGAGGGCTATGACGAGTTGAAAGTGATGTGATGAGTGGCTAAGATGAAATGTAAGGTTATTAACATTAGATATTGTTAGATTTAATTTGGAATTTTTTTATTTTAATCTAATTTGTTAAGCAAATCGTTGTGTAAGTTGTCGTAGAACCATTTTTTAATTCTAAAATGGTGGGAGTGAGGGAATTTGGAAAACTTAATTAATTTGAAATGTGAGGAAACTAGTCATATGAAAAGGGCATAAATGGTACAAATAGTGCATCACTCCTCCCTAATATCCAAAGTAGACATCAATTTTAATTTCATCCCATTTAGACATTTAATCAAATATTTTGTCAAAAGTAGACATTTAATATGATTTTCATAAGTAAAATTGGTGGTAATTGGGCTCTCAATTCAGCCCAACACTTATAAATAAATAAATAAATAATTAATTTTTTTATATATATAAATTTGCTTTTAAAATTAAATGACGTGCCATTGCTTTCTTTTTATTTTTCTTTTTTATATATTTCATCTTTTTCTAAATTTAAACCAAAATCTAACTTCAACCGTATTTTCACTACTATTTTGGCAATTCAATTCATAATCTAAATAAGACATAATACTAATAATTAACTACAATATTCAGCCTAATTATAGGAAAATTAGATCCAATAAATATAATTATTTAGAACTTATCAAATTCTTCACACTTAATTTATGCTTATCCTCAAACATATCTAAACTCAACATATCAACTTTTCATTTTATTATCATTTTATCTATCTTAATATCTAAGAACATCAATAGAGCTAGTCACACATCAAAGTTGAATTTTAGTGACAATCAAGGGAATGAATAATTCATAGAATGCATTTTGTACAAAAATTCAAGTATCTCATCAATTCACAAAAACCAAATGCAACAAGACTTAACACCCTCACATGGTTTCACTCAATGCTCTCAAGGTATTTAGGCACTTTTACTCTAAAAATCAATGCATAGCATGTTATTACCATAAGCTTGCAAGTGAATCAAATCTCCACTAATATTGATGAATTGAATGCAAAAATCAAAGGGACTTTATAAGAGTTGTAATGGGGCTTAGGTAGAGGTAGGATTGAAGAGAAATTTAGGTGTTTTATAATTAAGACAAAGTGCTAATCTTGCATGATAACAATGTCAAATAACAAACACAAAAATACTATCCAAGGTAAAATTTTACCCACACTTTATTCTTGAACTAAGAATCTTGGCAAAATAAAATAAATTTCTTTTGACAAAATTTTCTCAAATTATAAATAACTATATATATATATATATATATATATATATATATATATATTTCAAGGCAACTCTTTGTTCAAGGCTTTTTTTTTTTTTTGCCTTCTTTTTTTTTAACTTGTTAATTTTTTTTTTCATTGACACCACTTTTTTCACCTTTTTTTTTTATCAACCATTAACTACCATGCAACATTTTTCTCTTGTCTCGATAAAGGTGCAACTATTGAGGCTAACAAATAAGATTGTCTAAGGCTAAAATATGTGTGCTATAATCAAGAAAGAATAGGAAAAAAATGCTCAAAGTGGGTAACTAATGGGAAAAATTGAAAAGTGAAAATTTAATTTTAAGAGCCAAAATTTGGTTAATCCTAATTGGTCTTATCATATTAAAGCATCAATACAAAAATATGGTATCAAAATGCATTCAAGAATAAGTTATAGAATAAACATACTAAGTTTGATATCACTCAACAAGAAATAAATCGAGCAAAAGATAATGTATTGCTCATAGGCTCAAAAGCTCATTGGAATTGGTTATTTGAATTAAGTCTGGTACATTTTCAATCAATAAATCAATGAGACACCATCATATAATTTTAAAGAAAACTCTAATCATGCTCATCTCTTTGATGTTTTAAAATTCATGCTAAAATGCATTCCTAACTTACATGACATTCAAGGATATCAACAAAGAATCAAAGTTTCAAAATAAAATCAACATATGTGAATTAAAACATGCTAAATTCAAACTAAAACCTCCCCCACACCTAAACTAAAAAGTCCCCAATATATAACAATTTAAGCATAATATTCACTAAAATAATAAAAAGATAAGGAAAGTGAACTCCCTAGATTTGTGAACGACTTGAACATGATAGATTTTGGCATTGAAAGAGTCGATGGTTATGCTCTTCTTTGAAAGTTAACATTCTGCATAAGAAAAAAAAATACTAAAATAAAAAATACACAAAAAAAACTATAAAATACCAAAAACTAAACCAAGTAAAAAAAAAAAAAAATAAACAAAAAATAAAGATAGAAAATAAATAGTAGGAAAAATATTGGGTTGCCTCAAAAAGCACAATCATTTAATGTCATTGTGCTTGACGACTTGAACACATTAATTATATCAAGGTACATAAAATTCTTCGGTTTTCTTTGGTCCCTTCTTGCTTTAATCGATGTAACCTACTAAGTCTAGCAGACTTTCCTACTTCTCAAAGGCACTAGACATATAAATATTTTTGTTATTTTTGTAATATGAGTTAATGAAATTAAATGGCAAAAAATAAAACTCAGCCGGTTCATGAAAGTAAGAAAATGCAATATCAACTTTAGGAAGATTTTATGAAAATAAAATAAGGCTAGAATTTTCAGCTTCACACTTTATCACCTGAATTTCATCTTCACTTATATGCTCATTTTCTTCTATCTCACATACCTGACATTGATATGGCTCGAAATTTTCCAACTCATCTTCACTATCCATAAATTTTACCTCATCAAAACTTTCTACCTCAATGGCATCAACAAATTGTTGCTCTAGTAAAATCTCCAATTTTCACACTGAATTGGTCAATTGAGCAATTTGGTTGCTCAAATTCTAATTGAATTCTCCATGTCGGCTTTGATTTCATGTTGAAGTTGAAGTGGATTTTCCATTTAAAATAGAAGCTTATTTTCCACTTGAAATTGAAGATCTTCTTATTGAAATTTTAGATTATTTTGTTGCATTTGAAGATTATTGTTAGCTAAAGTTTTAAACATGTCATCTAAAAACATACCTGAGCTTGAAGTTCGAGTTTCTATTGGAGCTTGAGATAGTTTAGTGAAGTTCTCAAAGTATTGGCTTTGTTGTTCTCCTTGATTTTCATAACTTAAATTTTGGTGATCCCCTCTTGGTTGAAATTTTGTTACATTCTCTTTAGAGCTATTTGATAAACCAAAAAAGTTAAACCAGAAATTTGACTTTTAAGATCTCTTATATCGTCATCCTGAAGAACAACTCCATAATCTCTAGTCCAATATTGTTAGAAATTTTCAGCCATATTTTTTTTCAATAATGCAAAACTAATTTAGATCCTCGACAATGACGCCAAATTTGGTCGGGTTGTCGAAACCTACCAAAATAAATTCTGACTCTCTAACTCTAACTTCTAGAAATAGTGGAACCAGTTCGAATCCAAAAGGAGCAATGAATTAATTTCTCAAAGTTGAAAACAAACAAAAATGGGGGTTTGAGGTATTTTGAATGAAATCCTAAGTAAAACAATAAAAATAAATAAAATAAAAAATTTACTAAAACTTTTAATTCTAGGGTTTAGTTTACCTAATTGAAATTTTGATCACAAGCTAACATAATTAATTTCTCGAATTCGTGGAATTACTCTACCTACTTAGAAAAGTCACAATAGACAATTATTCTCCTATTTTATTGACTCTGACCCAATTAAATAATATTTAATCAATTGTGCACGATAGCGTTCCATATCAATTAAATAATAACATTAAAATTCATGAGAACGACTAAACCGAAATTAACTAACCGAGACGACTACAAATTAATTAATTTTGTTTATTTGTTTTTGTAGGGCCTATCATGCAAGCTATGTAATTTGAAACAGCTACAATCACACACACATGAGCCAATCTCTTGTTGCAATTTACCACATTTGGAACAATTATGTATCACAAAATCATCATGAATAGCATAGATCAATCGATAATAAACTAAAGGGTCAATTCAATTTACTAACAATCAATCATGAAAATAAAAATAAGAAACAAATAATCCATGAACTAAAAAATATCGTCCAAAGCCTCCCAAAACTACAATTAAATTAAAACTATCTTTAAACTACAAGTAAAAACTATGTAAACAAAAAAGAAAAAAAAAACCAAGAAACATAAAGCAAACCAAATTAAACTACCATTTCTTTTTTTCTTTTTCTTAGTGATTGCTGGCTTCCTCTCCCCTTCAAAAATTGGTGGTAGTTGGGTTCTCAATTGAGCCCAACTCTTATGATTTTTTATTATTTTTTTTCAATTTGCTTTTAAAAGCAATGGCATTTGCCTTTTTTTCTTTTTTTTTTTCTTTTTTCTTTTTTATATATTTTATCTTTTTCTAATATTAAACCAAAATCTAAATTCAAGCCTATTTTCACTACCATTTTGGCAATTCAACTCATAATCTAAATAAGGCATAATACCAATAACTAATTACAATATTCAACTCAAATATAAGAAAATTAGATCCAATAAATATAATTATTTAGAACGTATACACAATTTCTACAACTTTTCATTTATTCTTCAACTTTTCGTCTTCTTCAACTGTTTGTCTTCTGCAATTTCTACAACTTCTTCATTTCTTTTTCATTTCATCATTGATTTCCAATCCAAACGCCACAATTTTCACCAGCGTTTCAATCATTTTGTTTTTTCACCAGTGATTCAATTGATTTCTAAATCACATTAATTGGGCATGTTTTTACTAAGTTCATTTTGAGTCTATTTCGATCGATTTGGTTTCCTCTATTTCAGTGACATGTTGATTCAATCGGTTTTATTCTATTTATAAATACTTGAAGCATGTTACGTATCTTGCATGTTGATTCAATTGGTTTTATTCAATTAGTTTGTTTCATCTATTTCAATTATTCAGTATGTTTCATATATTTGAACACAATGCGGTGTATGTATACACGCACTGAGTGCTGGGTTGATGACTCACGTGGACCAGTGACGTCTATACATCTTTCCTTGATTTGGCTGTGTAAGCCATTTAACCAATGATCACTCTAGTGAGTTAGGTGAGTCATAAAAGCCTCACAAGGGAATCATGTAACTTATTCATGACCCAACTGTTTGTTGTTATTAGGGGTGTTCAATCGGTTGATGTCGGTTTTGGTAAAAAGTTACACCGAATCGACCTATTGGTTTCCTAAAAAATGAAACCGACACCGATCGGTCGGTTAAGACGGTCGGTAAAGTCGGTTAAATTCGGTTAATTCATATTATTTTTTCTTTTTTTTTTTTATAAAAAAAAATATATTTATCACAATTTTGTAATGAAAATTTGATAATTAATTTTAAAAAATGAGCATATAGAATAATTTTCGGAAATACTTTTAAATTTAAGTTAATTTTGCAATAATTTAATAAGGAATATATGAAAATATCAATATTTTATAAGGAAATTTTTGGTTAACCGACCGACTAAACCAACCGACTTAACAAAAAAAAATTCGGTCAACCAGTTTTGAAACCAACACCGACCGATCCACATTTGAAAACTGACCGATCAACCCTAATTCGGGCGGTTTGGTCGGTTAGATCGATTTTTGGGGAATGTATGACACCCCTAATTGTTACATGTTGAGCTGTATTCATGTATGTACTAGTGTGTTGATTTATGACTGTGTATATTGTATCCTTGTTTGGGGTTCTTATTAAGTATTCTTTTATACTCACCCTTATTATTGTGGTTTTCCATCAAGTAAGCATGGACTCTACCAGGACGATTAGCTGGAGGATACTGACCAGATCATGAGAGGAGCTTGCAGCATAGTCTCTGTTTATGCATTTATTTTTTATTGAGTCTTATTTTGACATGCTTAGTGTAACTTGTTAATGTTTTGTGAATTTATGCTTATAGTTTTGGCATGGATGCCTCACTTACTTTTTAATGATTGTTTTATAGTTTCGAAAATTACCTTGGCCAAGGGCTATTTACTTATAGATGATTGAAGCTAGGTTGTTTGAGTGACATTTTGAAATAAATGAATAGGAGCAGGAAACTGTTTTTAATTTAAACTTATGTACTTACATCTTTTACAACTATATTTAAATTAGCATTTAGTAAGAATTTTAATATAGGACATTTAGAGAGTCGGGTTCTTATATTATGTGATCTACCCTACTTCATCCAGCATTCTTGACTCATCAAGGGATTCCTCCCTCTCAGCATTCATCGACCTCTCTCTCTCTCTCTCGGAAGTTTGTGGTCCACATCATATCCTCTTCTTCGACATTCTTCATCACCTACAAAGCAATGTTTGATGAGCCACGAGTCTTCTCCATATTCTCCACCACCTAGCGCCAAACTAGGATGTGTCTCCTTCCCCCTTTCCTTTGTGCCAGATCTAATAAAGTTTCCTCTACATGCGAGTCCTTCATGTTTGATGTGTAGTTGATAATAAGATAATCCCTCAAATATAAAACGCTATTCTTTTAGGTCTTAATAATGTTGGATGTACAAGTTCTTGAGAGTTAGAGTTTTGTACTTACTGTGTTATCTTATTGTAGAAATGACTTAGAATCTGGCCAAAACATTGTTACACTTTCATAAATAATGAAAATGTTTTCATTTCTTTTATAAATATATATATATAAGTAAATTTAAAAAATTTAGTATAAAAAGTATTTTAATAAAACTCTTATAAATAGTCCATACAGTAGGAATTCTCCATATGTTCACATGGACGAAATTTACAGTTCACAAATGTATTTCCTTTTTTCTTTGAATAAATATTTATGATCATGTGGTTATAAAATATTTTTCATCAGCACTTTCTCTAGTTTACAAAAGTTATTCTTAACCCAATAAAATGAATTTAAAAAAAATTAGTTTGAACAAAATAATGATAGTTGTTGGAGCTTATCTTCTTTTTTTTTTAAAAATCATTTTTTCTGAGTTCAACAACATCTAATTATCTTTGAATGTATAATTAAAAGTTTATTCTCAAATTTGGAACTAATTTATTAGGCATGCCGATTAAAAAAAAAAAAAGAAGTTACTATCTTTCTTGTAAAAAGAATTATGATTCTCTTTAGAGAATGTATTTGTTGGCGCAATAAACAAAATCTCTGCTTTTTTTATTGAAAGAATCATTACAAAAAATATTTTCAAGAATTGAATTCATTCCAAATTTGATAAATTATTTTGGTGTAATAACTTTCCTAAAAGGTAAATCTTTTCCAAATATTATTAAATTAAAACAAAAAAAAACCTCTTCTATTGTGTTGTTTAAAATAGAATCCAATCTTATTTTCAATCTACTTTATAGTCAAATCTCACCTTAGTTTTAATCTCCTAGAAAGGGTTTGGATGTGAAATTGTAAAGCAATTATTTGCAGTCATTATAAATGAAATGTTATTTTGAGTGATCAAAAATTTGAATTTTAGTAATAACTCGTTTGGATGTTGTTATTTTAGAGGGGTTGCAGTTAATGACTCGTTTGAATGATGAATTTTATAGAGGGTTAAAAACAATAGGTCGTTTGGGTGTGGTTAGAAATGAGTGATTATTTGGAGGGGTTAGAAATGATTCGTTATAAATAAATTATTAGACATGAATGATTATTTTGAAAGGTTAAAAATTAGTGTTTATAAATGAATGATTATTTTGAATAATTATATTATCTCATTTAGATGTAATTGTTTAAAGATGAGTTGTAAAAACTCATCCCTAATAACTCGTTAATTCCTTCAAACAAACACCTCCTAGAACTTTACCATAATTTAACAGGTTAACTACTACGTGTTAACTTAATCTTTTTTGTTAAAAAAAATAATCTTTCATACATTCTTAACTCATAATATAAGAAATCTTTTCATATATTCTAATGAGCAAAAGTGGTTTGATGAGTAAAGTCGAAGGAACCTACTTTTTGAAAATATATGTTTTATTGTCTCGTTGACATCATAAAACAATGTTAAATGATCGAAATGCCCCTAGGTATGGGTTGGGGTAAAAATCAATCATACACTTTATTTCAAAGGATTTTGAATGAAATTTTGGAATGTTGGGTTGATTTGAGTTGTTTTCAAGACATAATCTAGGTCACCAAGAACATCCTTGAATCAAATGGTTATCCAAACTTAATAATTTTTCGAATGGTTGTCAAATATGACCTTAGTTTTTGTTTTTATATAAGTGTTATGAAAACGACAATCAACAACCAATCGAATAATAAGAAAGTAACGTAAAGAAGAAGAATCAACACAGAAAATTTACGTGGTTCACTAACGTTGTGTTAGCTAGTCCACGGGTAGAGAGGGAGTGCAGTTTTATTAAGGAGAAACAAATACAGATTACAGAATGAACATACAAAATGTCATAATCGACTTGGGTTTAATTCGAGTTTATATATGCACTCTCATTAAACCCCATTACAGAATGCGTAAGCATAAAACAGAATGCCGATGCATTAAAAACATGCAAAACGCGCGATAGAATGTGGATGTACTTAAGCTGCAGAGTTCGAATGCGAGATGCACTAAACGCATGCGGAATGAATTGCTACAATGCGGGATGCGTATGCTGCAATGCGTAGAGCGTTTACGCAATGGGGCGTTGCCTAGCACCCCGACTCGCTGACGACCCCCACTCATTGACCAGACAGCGAGACCCCAGACTACTAATCGCAGGACACTAATGCGTTCAAGACATATCTCAAAAAATCTCCACATTTACTTGAACTCTCCTTCAGATGCAAAAGATTATACCAAAAGTATACCAGATGTTCCTTACGAACCAGATGTATGAAAAACGCATACCAGATTCAAATGTATTCCAGACACAGATGTATAACAGATTCGAATGAATACCAAAACAAATGTATACCAGGTGTACAACAAACTCAGATGCTTCTCTCTGCCTCTGATGGTCCCTCAGGGACCTCAGCAAGTTCAGACAATACTGAAACTTGCCATGTTGCACTGCCTTGGTGAACATATCAGTAGGATTATCAGCAGTGCCCACTTTCAAAACCTTTATCCTTTTTCTCATTTATGATAAAATGATACTGCACATCTATGCGCTTAGTTCTTTGAAGATGAACATGATCTTTCGCAAGGCATATAGAACTCTAACTATCGTAGTACACTACTGCGCGATCATGATGCAGACCAAGATCACTGACTAGTCCTTTCAACCAGATTCCCTCTTTAGCAGCTTCTGTCAATGCCATATACTCTACCTCAGAGTTGTAGACAATTATTATAGGCTGCAAAGTAGCCTTCCAACTCACAACAGAACCATCCAAAGTGAAAACATAACCAATCATTGATCTTCTACTGTCAATATCCCTAGCATAGTCAAAGTCAGAATAACCAGTCACTAAGCATTGTGTCTTATTCCTATTAAAAGACCAACATCAGATATACCTCTAAGGTAACGAAAAATCCTCTTCACAGCCTGTTAGTGTTCTTTTCCAAGTTGGCCCATATACCGAATGACAACACTAACATCATGGGCGAGGTCAGGTCTAGTGTAAACCATAACATAAATTAAGCTATCAACTACACTAACATAAGGAACGGGAGACATGTATTCCTTCTCAACTTCCAATTACGGTGCCAATTCTGAGGATAACTGAATATTAGCAGCACTTGGGGATTATATAGGCTTTGCTGTCGACATGCCAAATCTTGACAAGGTCTTCTGAATGTAACCCTTCTGTGACAAGAATAGCTTTTTCTTTTCTTTTTCCCTATAAATCTCCATACCTAAGATTTTCTAAGCAGCATCCATATATTTCATCTCAAACTCAGCATTCAGCAGATCTTTCAACCTCTGAATATTAGACTTCAACTTTGCAGCTATGAGCATATCATCTACATACATAACCAGATAATTAAATCACTAAACCATCTTTGCACTTGTGATGATACACACAACAATCATAAGGACTTCTATTGTAGCCGAGGTCAATCATATAGTTGTTAAACTTCTTGTACCACTGTCTAGAAGACTGTTTAAGTCCATACAAGGACTTCTTCAGCTTGCACGTAGACTTTTTTCCAAGACACTAGAACCCCTCTGGTTGGGTCATATAAATCTCTTCATCCAACTCTCCATGCAAAAAAGTTGTCTTCACATCTAGTTGCTCAAGTTCTAAATTCTAATGTGCCACCATTGTTAGTAGCACCCTAATAGAAGTGTGTTGGACTATTGGTGAGAAGATCTCATTATAATCAACACGCTCTCTCTGAGTGGACCCTCTTGCAACTACAAGAGCTTTATATTTTAACCCTCACTGTAGGAAAAATTCCTTCATTTTTCTTGAAAACCCACTTGCAAGTCACAATTTTCCTTTCTTTTGGTCGTTTGACTAACTCCCAGGTCTGATTCTTGTCCAGAGACTCCATTTCGTCACCCATTGCAGCAAACCACTTCTCTGACTCACTACATGAAACAAATTCTTTATAGGTAGATGGTTCATAAGTGTCCACTTTTTCAGCGACCTGCAGTGCATAAGTAAACATATCCTCAAAACCATATCTAACTAGAGCTCGAACACTAGTTTTTAGCTCTATCAAGAGCTATACTCAGATTTTTTATTTCCATACTAGAAGATTGACCAGTGGTATCAGTTTTTGTAGCAGTATCTAGCCGATCAAGTAAAACTGATTGATTAGTAGGCATATCTGACTCATCCGTAGCAACATGTTGATCTAGTTCTCAACCTTGGTGTTGTAAAATTTATGTCTGTCTGAACTGAATTCCATCTCCATCTGTTTATCAACACCACTATTTTTCCCTACAACTATGGACTGCACAATGGAGTTAAATATAGAGTTCTCATCAAAGGTAACATTTCGGCTGAGGATAACTCTGTTCTTAGAAGGAGACCATATTTGGTATCCCTTAACTCGATTACCATAACCTTCTAAATCATTCTTGAAAAATCATCAATAATAGACAAAAAATGCCTACTACCTCCAACTGATTTAATCCGAGAAGGACCCCAACAGTCGGTATGGATATAATCAAGTGTACCCTTGGTACAGTGGACTCCCTTTGAAAACTTGCTGCGATGGTGTTTCCTAAATACACAATGTTCGCAAAATTCTAAATCTTGCACTTTGTGTTCACATAGAAGATCTCTCTTCGACAGAATCTGCATTCCCCTTTCACTCATGTGACCAAGTCTCATGTGTCATAACTTAGTCATGTCCTCTTTCTGAACTGCAGATGATGCCACTATGGCAAACCTAGTCAACGTTGAACCTGCTAGAAAATATAGAGTTCTACGTTTTGTACCTTTCAGAACTACCTTTGAATCCTTGCAAACATACTTGACTCCACCTTCACCTTAAAAACCAAAACTTTTCTTGTCTAGTGTATTAAGAGATATCAAACTCTTGGTCATTGATGGAACATACCTGACATCATTCAAAATGTAAAATAACCCGTCGTGCATTCGTATCCTGATTGAGCCAATTCTAACTACCTTGCAGACTAAACTGTTTGCCATTGATACATTACCACCATCAATCTTCTCATAAGTTGAAAACCACTCCTTGTTCGGACACAAGTGATACGAAGCACCTGAATCGAGGACCCATACACCTTTAGAAGAGGTGTGATCATTTGCAACTACAGCCAAATCTTCCTCTGAGCTGCCACCGACCTCAGCGACAGCTGGAGAACCTTCATTTTATTAAGTTAGTAACTGTTACTGCGAGGACAATCACGCTTCCAATTCTCTTTTCTTGCAGTAAGTGCAAATTTCGTTAGCCCTTGAATTATACATCTTTAAGCCTTTGGAATTTGAGGCGGATTCCTTTGCCCTTTTCTTTCCTTCATGTTGCAGCCAATCCAGACACACCACCTTCTGTTGTACCAGCGACCCTATGGCGGTCTTCTCTAGTAAGTAAATCATTCTCTACTTCATTTCGAGACAGCTTATCCTTGCCTGATATAAATGAATTGACGAAATTCTCATATGGCACCGGTAATGATACCAACAAAATTAGAGCGACATCTTCATCGTCTATCTTAACTTCGATATTACGCAGATCCATTATTATCATATTTAACCTATCTAGATGATCTTTCAGAAGCTTACCTTCAAACATACGAAAGCTGAATAACTGTTGCTTCAAAAGCAACTTCTTGGTCAAAGATTTCGTAATATATAGACTCTCGAGCTTCAACCACAAACCGTCAGCCTTAACTTGATCTACGACATCAGCGATGACATTGTCAGCAAGACAAAGCATGATCATCGAATGCACCTTTTCTTCTAGGCTCATCAACTCCTCATCTTCGTCCAATTTTGCATCCTTCCATTTAGCAGTAAGAGGCTGCCACAGAACCTGTTGCTTCAATAGAGCTCGCATCTTAATCTGCCATAAACCGAAACTGCTCCCTCCGGTAAGAGGCTTCCCTCCACACCCCCACTCACTATCGACCCCCACTCGCTGACCAGGTAGCGAGACCCCCCACTATTAATCGTAGGACACTAATGCTTTCAAGGCATATCTCAACAATAAGCAAAAACAATATCAAAGTGTGGAAATCATCTTATTCGACTTTCGTGCATGAAGTATATAAGTATGTACTCTTTATCATGTTTGGAGTCATTTTTTACCCCGTTTAATAACCATTTCATTTACTGTAAAAAAAAGATAATAACTATTTCATTTTTAATTTTTTGATTTTTAATCTTTTGTTTCGATTAACAAGTATCTTTGATAGCCAATTAGTTTTTTTTGTTTTAAAATTTTTTAGACTGTTTTTAAAATAATAAGAATTATTTGAAAACTAAAAAAACAGCTTTATTTAGTTGACGACAAGTATTTGTATAGTGTTGTCGACTAATATTTTGCCAAATAAAATATTTATTTGATAGCCGATACATGTTTGCACTAATATATTTTGCGAGTGTAAAGTGTTGTCGGAGAAGTCATGTGTAGTCAATGACAAGTATCGTCAATCATTATGATAATTTTAATCTAAATACAAAAGACACGATATATTTGTAATTCTAATCCAAACACAAGAGTTATCATACACTTTACAGTTCTAATCTAAACACACCATTGAAAATATACTTTAAAATTTTAAATACTTACCTTCTTTTAAACTAAAAAATTGATCATACATTTTACAATTTCAAATGAAACAATTAATTTAAAAAAAAAAAAAAAAAGAAGAGTAGCATAACAACGTAATTACTTGATTCTCTAAATTTTTGACAAACCTAAAAATATGAAAAAAAACAAAACATATAATATACTAATTACCTTTACTGCAAGGTAGCCACAACCAATCATAAATCATTACCAAAATGTTTAACTAATAACCAGAACGCATAATATATCTACATTTACTGCATCATAGTCATAATTCTATCACAGAATATTATATTAACATTTTCGGCTATCCTAATCTATAACCACATGCATTGAAATAGTTTTCGTAATACATATCTACATAATGCTAGTATATTTATCTTTATTATAGTTTTAAAAGTCATACCTAGGTAGAAGGTTCTCTTAGCTGAATCAACATCAATTAGAACATAGCCTTAAGATTTGCTATCTTCTCATTTACCGCTGCTCGTTTCTCAGCATTAATTCGATGCTCCTTCTCGGCTCTTTGCTCTTATTGTTCATCTTCTTCACGACAGTGTGCAGCTTCTTCTCGATGACGTTGTTCTTTATCTAACCAGCATTTCACTTTCACATCAGCTCAATCTCCACATAACGACAAAGAGCCTCGACTTTTTTTTTATGGACATTGGCTACCAACGCTCTCATTTGACATTGTTTGATCGAGTGCTCAAAATAGTTGCAGATATCTCAAATTCTTTCATTGGTTGTGTGCTCCCGTGATTACTAAAAGACTTTGCTTCCATATATCAAGCATTCTTTGCTGAAAAATTAGTACCATTAGTAGTTAATTAAAGTTTATATGGAGCATACCAATCGATCCCAAGTCCATCCATTGTTGTCTTTTATGTACATTATTCATTTCGAACATTAGTCATGATAAATTGTTTGAAAAGAACATAAAAAAATCTAACTAAATTACCTTACACCAACTCTATAGTTGTGTTGCATTTTGCTTCGAGATTCACTAGCTTTTGTTGAAGTATTTGAAAAAAATGTATTTGTTTCATTTGTCAATATCAAATCAAAAGAAAGCATCCATAAATATATTATTGAGTAATTGTTCATATACCTTATCCTTTTAAATAAATCAATAGAATAATTTGTTTTAGTGGATGGTGTAAAAAATCGTCGTCCAAAAGAGAATTCAAACCGCCAAAATGAAAAAAAGGGAAAACAAAATCTTTAGTAGTTGGTTAACGACGACTATACTTTCAAATTGACAGACATATTTCTAATTCGTCGAATAATGTACTTCAAATAATAGTATTTAAATTGATATTGACTGACGGTTTTGAAAAGCGTCGGTTATTAGATTAAAAAAATAATAAAAAATTCTTAGCCAATTCCGCAAGAACCGTTGGTTTTAATTGAGAATACCCTACAATTTAAAACATTGTCAGGTGTGGAAACAAAAGCTCGACATTTTTAGAAACAGTCGTATATATTCTTTTTTGTCGACGGTTTGTTCGATGATGGTTTAGAATAGTCCGTGGATACCTTTTTTCTTGAAGTGCAAGAAGAGCTAATCTTTGCACTGCTCATGTGGTTTAGTTATCACCTCTTTAGAAACGAAAGACTTGTAGTGTTGTGATAGGTCATGTCTTGATTCCATAAAAATCATTCTCATACCTAAATTTGTTGAATAGAGAATCATTTAAGTCTAATTTGAAATGGTTTTGCATTATAGTATTATACTCATAACAAAATCTAAATATTTAGAATTAATTTCTTACCAATAATTTATGTCGAACTATGTCCTTATGTTATTTTTGCATTTGGTCGAACGTTTGGATTCCAATTAGAAATATCTCCCTTACAAGGGTGCCAACGCAATGACTAAACTTTACGGCATTGTCGCTTACTAGCTTATTGTGTTCTAAGTGTCCTCTTGTTAGAATTCGCCTGCCCTATCGAACACGACGATCCAACTTTATCCCCTTGATGCTCTTTTTATAAGTTGGATTGTAGTAGCCGAAAAACATTGAAAAATACAGTCAGCCATGAATTACACAAATTATAATTATCTTATTGTCAAGCCATAGTGTCTGTATATTAAAAACATAATATTTTCGTAAATAGTCCTGATACAAAATAGTGTCTGTACTTTGTTCATAACTCTAAACTAACATATACAATTACCAAAAAGGTTAATTGACATAACGTTTTAAGGATGACAATTCTTCTTCTTCTTCTTCATTTATGAAATCATTTTTATTATTCGAAGATAGTCTTATTTTCGGTGGTGCATCAATATAAGTTAGATCTACATCCACCCTTATAAATGAATTAACATCGATTAGTTTATCTACTCTTATTCCATTCTCATGAGTGAATAATTCAAAACGATCTTTTTTTGTGTCTTCTACTTCTCGAACATCCTAGGTACATTTATTTTGTACCAATTGTACAACTTTTGAAATTTTACCATACCTAGGGTTATCTATATAAAAACAGTTTGTTGTGCTTGAGTAGCAAAAATATAAAGCTCATCTTTGTACCAATATTGAGATGTATTAATTGATCCTGAGGGAAATTAAGACCTAGTTTGTATTGAATCAACTACAACTAAGTTTCATTACTCTTCTACGATTTAAGAATTTCAAATCCAATACTTCATTCAGTACACCATAGTAATTCAACGGGCCTTCTTGAGTGCCTACTAAACCTCCCACCATGATTGAGAAGTTCTATAATTATCACGAGTTATAGTGTGATATCATACTCTATTCACATTGCCTCCATTATAAGTTCGAGCAATTGAAACTAGTCTCATCGCAATTTTGTATAAATCATCACAATTCTTATCTCCAACCTCACACATTGCTAGAACTTTTTGTTTAAACTAACTAGGAAATAAGAGCTAATGTTTCTTAAAGAAATCTTCTCCACTTTGTGCTTCTATTCAAATGAGTCATTAATAACCCCTACGATAATCATTTAGCTCGTCACAGTTGTTCAAAGCATACCTATGTAATAACCATCTTTATTTGACGGTTAATTTCTTTGGGGTTGGAGCTTTAATCGGTCTTTCATTCTGTCTAAATAATTCAAAAACACCATAAACCTCACAAAGAGGATCTTGATCAACATTTTGTTCATCTCCATTGAATCTTTTATCAATATCACTTAGATACAACGAAAAAGAAGTCAATGATTCATTCATTTCATAGGGAAAATGGATTGCAAGATGCACCATTGCATCAAAAAAATGAGATATATAAAAATATTTTGTAACTTATAAAGAATGATAGTAATATCGGCTTGCAAATGATTCAAGTCACTAGTATGTATAGTTTTTGTACAAAGATCTAAAAAATAATACAAAACTCAGTTATAGTAGTAGATATATCTTTATGTGAAAATCTTTGAACACCAATAGGGAGAAGTCGTTGAAGCAGGACATGATAATCGTGAGTATTCCAACCATAAAGTTTTTCATCATTCACCTTGACACATCTTAATATGTTTGAAACAAATCCATCAAAAAATTTCACGGATCTTAAGATCTTATAGAAGTCGATCCTTTCCTTAGTAGTCAAGGTGTAGGCAAGGTGCGACTTGACGCAAAGACTTTCAATTTCTTATAAATAAAGATCTTTTTATATATTTAAATCTTGTAGGTCCAATTGAGCATTTGTCATATCCTTGGTTTTACCTTTTATGTTCAACGATGTTCCAATCAATTTTTCACGAATGTTCTTTTTCAATGTGCATGACATCCAAATTTTGTCTTACCAAAAGTTTGAACCAATAAAAGAGATAGAAAAAAAAAAAAAAAAAAAAAAAAAAAAAAAAAAAAAAAACTTTTTTCGCTCCAATTGATTTTTGGTTGTTTCCTTTTTATCTCACTATAATGGGTGTGTACTGAACACATGAAAATTAAACATATTCAATTATTACAAGATATTATCGCCATCCAATACTTCAAGGGTGGTCACACTTCTTTCTTACTATCCAATAGTTTGCTTCAATATCAATTGTGATTATGTGGAAGATATCTATGATATCAGGTGTACGAAAGTTTATTTTGTATCTTAAGTGATGATGTCTTTTCCTCCTATAATTTCATTTTTATAAATTAATTAATCATGATCATAAATTATCATTTTTTATTGATTAGACAAATATTTATACAGTAATTGTTTTATATGTGTTTCAATAGGTTTGTTTTATTAGAATTGTCCTTTATTACTTTGTAGGTCCCGATGGAAATGATAAATAATTTTAAGAAATGGTTTAGAAACTTAAACTATGAAAATGACTAAAATTTAAAAATTAATTAGAGAAATAACTAATTATATTTAGACTTTAAATTTATATCTTTTTTATTTTGAATTTTAAACAAATTTTATTATTAAAAATAATGGACAATGGTACCCCTCCTATTTTTCATATAAATTTTTTAAATTGATTTTAAAATAAATTTTTTGTAACTTCCTAGAAAAATTCTAAAACAAATTAAATAATGATAAAATATATTAGTCAAACATAATTAAATCTAGTAATTAAATAATGAATACATCAAGTAAACAAAATTGTGAAGAAGAGATTTTGCAATTTCAAATTCTCTCCTTAATTCAGAAATTTTGTTTTTAATTTTGTTTTGTTTTGTTTTGTTTTTTTTTTTTTTTTTAACTATCCTTAGGAATCTATAACAATAAAAAAAAATAGTGATAAAATATCTTTGTCCAATATAATTAAATATTTTATAATGGTTTCGAAAATCAAGTAAAAATTTTTGCCTAATTTTTTTTAGGGTTCTTCATTACCTATTGTGAATCGTCTTCCACAACTGGTAAAAAACCTATGAGTTAATGTGATTTGGTGTGCGTATACTTAAAAGTAAAATAAAAAAAATAGGATGGAGTAGTCACTTGATGGGCCTTGGATTCCAAGTTGATCTAAAACATATACTCATCCCTTCATTTACACACTAGAGATTGTCTACGAGCACCATGACTCCCTTTGAAATCTAACATTAGATAAACACCATCGATTATGTCCAAAAATCCATCATACATCTATTGCACATCACAATGGAAATGTGAAGAGTTCTTTAAATTTCTTGAACAAAATATACATCTATCTCCCATTAATACACAAGAGATTGACTATGAGCACCATCACTTCCATTGAAACTTGGTGCGGATAAACACCACTGATAACATTGCGGCCCATTGTACATCCACTATACATCCCGAACCCGCTGTGAGAAGCTTTAATAACTATTTTTGAAGATGGGAAGATGAAAAGATCTTTAATTTGCTTAAACAAAATATACACTCATACCCCATTTACACAACAACGATTGACTATGAGCACCATCACTTTCTTTGAACTCGGCACTTGATAATCACCATCGATTACGTTCACGAATATTTTGTACATCCACTGTACATCACGATCTTCTTTTAGGGTTGTAAACTTGCCTTTTTCAGCCTAATCTTTGTAAAGTGATATGTTAGTGTAACGGCCTAGGTTTTTCATCCCGGTTCCCCAGGTACGTTTCCTAGTTAATTCAGTTGTTTTGTTGGGCCATTAGGGCAGTTATAGCCTTCAGGGGCTTTTTGGTCATTTTACTCCTAGGGTCAGTTTAGTAATTTATGTAGCTTCGGAGTTGTTTATGCATTTTATTCATTTGGGCTGTTTTTTGTGGTTTGAGGTCAACAAGGCTATTTTTGCAAGGTTTGGAAAGAAAAGCATTTTAAAGGTTATTTTATTAAAAGAAAAGGGAAGAAGGATTTTGTTAAAGCTTAATTAAATTAAAAGAAAAAAAAGGGAGTTGTTGGGGTATTGTTCAAACACAAAAGCCAGAGCCTTCTTGTATCTCTCCATCATTTTTCCTCTTCTCCTTCCCTTCACCTTTGTCACCGATCAGCCCTTGCCGACCGAGATCCACCACCACCGAGACCGAGCCACCCCTCCGATTACCTTATTGCACATCATCGCAGCCAAGCCCTAGCCAGGCAGCCTCCTTGCCTCGTCATTCTCCTCACGCACTATGCCTACGCCCACGTCCCACTCGCTATTGCAGCCGCGCATTCGCACAGCCCCTTGTGCACGCACTCTCGCCCTGCTCTGTCGAGCCCCGCGCTGGCATTCCCACATGCTCGCCCGCGATCGCCAGCCCACGCACGCAGCCATCCGCACAGCAGCCCTCACCTAGCCCACGCTGATCGCTGCATCCCACATCGCAGCCGCAGCCAGTCGCTCACACCTGCACATCCGTAGCCGAGAGCTTGTGCCGTCGAGCCTGCCTTCAGTTTGGATAACTCCTATTTCTCGAGCCTTGACCATTTAGATACCTAGATTTGTATAGCTGTTTAGTTCTTAATTGTGATTGCTATTACTATGTCTAGGTTGAATATTCGTGTTGGTTCTGCAGCTCAAGGAGCATAGTTATTATTTGTCTGTTCCGTTTGTTCAAGTAAGGATTTCTTGTCGGGGTTGTGTGGACCCTGCGCTTGCCACTGATTGCATCTTGGTTGTCTGTTACTGTTTTACTGAATATGTTAGTGGATAGGTTCCTGATTGTGTGTTACTATTTCCCGAGCATGTTAGTGGATAGGTTTTTGCAGGTTTATTGTTGTATCAGCATGTGCTAGTGGATAGGATTGCTGTGACTTGTCTGATAAGACCTAGCATGTAGAATGTTGTACCCTGGATCGCACTATTCTGTTTGCATTAACTGTTATGTATTTATGACTATTTGTATTCTGAATGTTTACTGTGCAATATGGTTGATGAACTCTGTTAGCTCTAGGGTGCATTCTTCTTAGCTAGATCCGATTAGGTTGTCATCATATAAAGGCTGAGAGTGGACCAACGTATGTATCCCCACCGGTCAGGTTTGTGAGGACAGATTCCTCACCTACTACAGCCAGACGTGAAGTAGCTAACACCCCGGCATAAGCCTAGTCTGTGGCCTGCTAGAGCGGGGTCCTTTCCTTGGTGGAAGCCTACCTTGGGACGATCTTTAGCTTCAGGCGTTGGTGTGATCAGGCTGCCACAGTATGGTGCCGAGGGCCTCTCGCCTGTTGTGGATCAGCGGACACTATTCTGAGTCTTAGGCATACGTATCTGGACCGACATAATTTATGTAGGCCTACGTTTATTCAGTTTGTAGTAGCATGCGGTGTGTGCATATGTGCATTAGAGGTCAAGAGGAGAGCTCCCTCGGGCTAGTGTATAAGTAGACCTTTCCGTTCCGTTTAGAGCCCGACACTTAAGTACTCTCTCAAGTGTCTAGGATCAGCATAGGGAGCTGATCACCTTAGCCGAGAGTTAGAGACTCTCGAGGTTTGAGAATGTTGTTGCTGGACATGTTATGAGATTACCTGCTTGTTTGTTTGGTTTGCTTGTATGCTAGGATGCTAGATGATGTGACTTGCCTACAGTACCCCAGCTGGGGATTCTTATTGAGTGCCTTTGTACTCACCCTTATTTCTGTGGTTTTTCCACCATGTAACTTGGGACAGCGCCGGGACGGCTAGAGGAGAAGCTGATGGATCATGGGAGTCTGTTGCATAGTCTTCCTTCACTTATTTATTTATCCAGCATGTTTAGCTAGTTTTGGAATTTGTTTTAGAACTGTTTTAATAAACTCTGGCTAGAGGCTTTAAATTATATTGGTTTTACTTATGGTTTCGGATTGCCATCTTTTTATTAAATGTTTGAGTTTAATTAACTATTTTGAGGTCGGTTTGAATGGTTTAAATTCATGCATGTTGATTAAGAACTGGGTTTAGGACTGTTTTAGAGTCGGATTCTTATAGTTGGTATCAGAGCTCAGAATCATAAATTCTGTAAACTAAACTACTGAAATTGGTCGTTGTCCCCATGATTATCAGCATTCCAACAACCATCAAGTATGTCAAAAGTTAATTGTTTAAGGGTTTTGTTTAGAGTACTGTCATCTAGCATACATGTCTTCACCTGTTGCTGGTAGTGTTGGTCCGAGCATGGACTAACTTAATGTTGTTTGCGTGTAGATCGCGAGAGATGCCGATCACATACAGTGAAGCTGGGACATCAGCTGCCGCTAACAGAGGTGGTGGCACCGAGACAGATGTAGAGGAGGCCACGTCTAGAGCTGCTCTGACTGTTAGGCCACCTTTGGTTCCGACTGTTGTCTTGCCAAAAGGAGGAGTAGAGACTATTCTGCCTTATAGTGCCGCTCCTAGAGTGGAGTTCGCAGTAGCCATGCATGAGATGGTTACGGGTATGTTTGCTGGACAGAGAATAGAGTCTCAGGCCCTTTTGGCAGCACAGTAGGCAGAGACCCGGGCACAGATGGCCCAATTTGCCCAACTGTTTCAGCAAGCACCACCTGTTAGGGCAGTATTTCCTCCAGTAGGGCAGAGAGTGCCTCCAGCTCTGCCAGCTCAGCAGGAGCTTGTTGTTGAGCTAGAGATTCCTGAGGGTGTCGTTGAAGGTCGCAAGTGCCTTAAGGATTTTGTTAAGTGGAAACCCAGGGAGTTTTATGCGTCTGAAAACCCACTAGTAGCAGCTAAGTGGCTGGCACACCTGGAGTATATCTTCCGAGTTATGGGATGCCCGGATCTGTAGAGGCTGAGCTGTGTATCACACTTGTTGACGGAGATAGCCATCTAGTGGTGGCAGTCCACTGACGGGGCCAGACCTGAAGGGTCTCCACCAGCCAGTTGGAAGTTCTTCAGGACTAAGATTAAGGCTCAGTACATTAGTGAGGAAGCCCAACAAGAGATGGTTGAGGCTTTTGCCAATCTGAAATAGGGAGATGACAGTATTGCTGGTTATGAATAGAGGTTCTCAGAGCATAGCTATTTTGCTCCAGAACTAATTGCTACAAAGGAACTGAAAAATAAGAAGTTTATTCGAGGAGTCAGGATGGAGGTTGCTCAGGATGTTTGACTTACACCAGGAATGTGGCTTTGGCTAAGTTTTACAATAGAAAGTATTCGATTGTGAAAGCCCTTATTATGGCATCTCAGAGTGTGGTAACTAAATCGGGGCAAAAATGGAAGTTTGAGTCTTCCAAGACTTTCGGGCAGGGAGGCCAACAGCAGTGTCGTCAGGGCTAGTACCAGGGCAGAGATCAAAAGCGTTATCAGGGTTGTCAGCAGGGCGCAGTGAGGCAGCCACTTCAGTGCTGGACTTGTGGCAGAGCTCATTATGGTCTGTATAGAGCGTCTCCCAAAGCATGTTACAAGTGTAAAAATGAGGGCCATATTGCCAGAGTGTGCCCACAGGTTGGAACCGATGCTGGCCCGCTCAACTGTAGGGTCGTATGTTTGCTACGACTCGGCAGGAGGCCGAAAAGACCAATGCAGCTGTCGCAGGTACATTACTTGTCTTGGACCATTATGCATATGTACTGTTTGATTCGGGCTCGACCCATTCGTTTATCTCTGCACTGTTTGTTAGTCAAGCTTATTTAGAACTTGAACCTTTAGGATTCGAGTTGTGTGTTGCAACTCCTTCAGGAGTTAGTATGCTTGCTAGTGAGAAAGTTAGAGACGGTCGAATTTTGGTATCCGGAGAGCTGTTAGCAGCCACCCTCATAGTCTTGCCTATGAGCGGTTTTGATGTAATTCTTGGTATGGATTGGTTAATAGAGAACCACGCGTTGATTGATTACCGCCAGAAAGAAGTTGTGTTCAGGCTGCCCAAGAAGAAGAGTTTCAAGTTTCGCGGTGTTCAGAGCGTAGTATGTCCACCATTGATTTCTGTGTTAAAAGCTTGTCGTTTGTTATCTCGAGGAGCTTGGGGTTATTTGGTAAAGTTGTCTAGGGAAGGTTGCCCTTCGTTGACTGTTGATCGAGTACCAGTGGTTCAGGAGTTTATAGATGTGTTCCCTGAGGAGTTACTGAGTTTGCCCCCGTAGAGAGAGGTTGACTTCACTATTGAGCTCAAGCCGGGGACACTCCCTACCTCGAAGGTGCCGTATCGTATGGCGCCAGCAGAACTGAAGGTGCAGTTACAGGAGATGTTGGACATAGATTTCATCTGCCCTAGTGTGTCCCCGTAGGGAGCACCGATTTTGTTTTTAAAGAAGAAGGATGGTTCGATGCACCTTTACATAGATTACCGGAAGATGAACAAGGTTACAATGAAGAACAAATACCTGTTGCCTCGTATTGACGATTTGTTTGATCAGTTTTAGGGAGCTTCTGTGTTTTCCAAGATAGATTTGAGGTCAAGTTATCATCAGTTGAGGATCAGGGATGCAGACATTCCCAAGACGACGTTCAAGTCGAGGTATGGTCATTACGAGTTTGTGGTTATGTCCTTTGGGCTGAACAATGCTCCAGCAGCATTTATGGACATGATGGATAGGGTGTTCAATGCATTCTTGGATAGCTTCCCCATCGTGTTCATAGATGACATTTTGATTTACTCTAAGACTAAGGAGGACCATGCTTGAAAATGTTGAGAGAGAATCAGTTGTATGTCAAATTTTCCAAGTGTGACTTCTGGTTAGAGAAAGTGGCCTTCCTATGTCACGTGGTTTCTAGAGATGGTATTGCAGTGGACCCCGCTAAGATTGATGCTGTGAGTTCTTGGTCTAGGCCGACTACCATTCCTAAGATACGCAACTTTTTGGGTTTGGCAGGCTATTACCGACGGTTCGCCAAGAACTTTTCTTCTAAAGTAGCACCCCTTACTTGGTTGACGAGGAAGGGTGTCAATTTTGTTTGGGATGCCAGTTGCGAGGTGAGTTTTACTTTGTTGAAGCACAGTTTAACGTCTGCACTAGTGTTGTTAGTTCCGGAGGGTACAGGTGGTTTTGTAGTTTACAGCGACGCTTCCAAGTTTGGTTTGGGTTGGGTACTGATGCAGCATGGTAGAGTGATAGCTTATGCTTCTCGTCAGCCGAAGCCCAATGAGCAAAATTATCTGACTCATGATATGGAGTTGGCAGCAGTTGTTTTTTAACTAAAAATTTGGAGGCATTACCTGTATGGTGAAAAGATTCAAATGTTCACGAACCACCAGAGTCTCAAGTACTTCTTCACTCAGAAGGAGTTAAACATGAGGCAGAAGAGATGGCTTGAGTTAGTTAAAGACTATGACTGCGAGATTTTGTACCATCCGGGTAAGGCCAATGTTGTGGCTGATGCATTGAGCAGAATTAATATATTTGTTGAGTTCCCAGCTTCCATTGTGGAAAGAGTTCGAGTAAACCGGTATAGCAGTGTTGTTGGGAGAGGTTACCGCCAGAGTAACCTAGTTGACTGTTTAGCTTTCGATCAGACAGAGGATCATTGATGGCCAGCTGAGTGATCTCGAGTTGAGTAGATTGATTGCTAGGGTTCAGGCAGATGGAGATTTTGATTTTAGGGTAGCACCAGATGGTGGTTTGAGATTTAGAGAACGCCTTTGTGTGCCAACAGACGCTGGAATGCGAGCTGAGTAGCTTATTGAGGCCCACAACTTAGCACCTAGGGGGTACCAAGATGTATAAGGATCTTAAGCAGACCTTCTGGTGGAGCAACATGAAGAGAGAAATTACAGAGTTTGTTAGCCAGTGTCTCACTTGTCAGCAAGTAAAGGCTCCTAGACAGAAACCCGCAGGTTTATTGCAGCCACTGAGCGGGCCTCAATGGAAGTGGAAGGAGATCTCCATGGACTACATTTCTGGGTTGCCGAGGACACCAAGAGGGTTTACTCAGATCTGGGTTGTTGTTGACCGGTTGACCAAGAGTACGCACTTCATCTCCAGTAGGATCATTTATACCGTAGAGCAGTGGGCATAGTTGTTCTTAGAGCAGATCGTTCGGTACCATGGGGTGCCAGTGAAGATTGTGTCTGATCGAGATTCTCGGTTCACTTCTCGATTCTAAACGGCACTTTAGAAAAGTTTGGGCACTGAGTGCAGTTTCAGTACCGTGTTTCATCCTCAGATAGAGAGGGTGAACAAAATTTTAGAGGATATGTTGCGAGCCTGCGTGTTAGATTTTCTAGGCAGTTGAGACCTGTATATGTATTTGATGGAGTTTGCTTACAATAACAGTTATCAGGCAACGATTCAGATGGCTCTGTTTAACGCCTTGTATGGTAAGAGATGCAGATCTTCAATGTTCTGGTAAGAGGTTGGTGATAGATAGGTTTTGGGTCCCGAGTTGTTAGAGATGACTAACGATGCAATTCAAAAAATCAGGGCTCGTATGTTGACAGCGCAGAGTAGACAGAAAAGTTATGCTGATGTTCGGCGTAGAGACTTAGAGTTTGAGGTGGGCCAGCATGTGTTCCTGAAAGTGGCACCGATGCGTGGAGTTTTGAGGTTTGGTAAGCATGGAAAGTTGAGTCCTAAGTTTATAGGCCCCTTTGAGATCCTTGAGCGGATCGGTTCAGTTGCTTACCATTTGGCTTTACCCCCGTCCTTGGCAGCAGTGCATAATGTTTTTCACGTGTCGATGTTACGACAGTATGTGGCAGACCCGTCTCACATTGTTGATTTCGAGCCATTAGAGCTGAATAAGGATTTGAGCTTCGAGGAGAAGCCTGTGCAGATTCTAGCCCGAGAGAGCAAGGCTTTACGTAACCGGGAGATCAGTCTGGTTAAGGTTCAGTAGAGGTGTCAAAAGGCAGAAGAAGCAACTTGGGAGTTGGAAGATGAGATGAGGACTCACTATCCATAGTTGTTTCAGTCTTAAGGACTTTCGGGGACGAAAGTCATAAAAGGGGGGGAATATTATAACGGCCTAGGTTTTTCATCCCGGTTCTCTAAGTACGTTTCCCAGTTAATTTGGTTGTTTCGTTGGACCATTAGGGTAGTTTTAGCCATTAGGGTAGTTTTAGCCATCAGGGGCATTTTGTCATTTTACCCCTAGAGTCGGTTTAGTAATTTATGGAGCTTCAGAGTTGTTTCTGTATTTTATTCAGTTGGGCTGCTTTTTGTGGTTTTAGGTCAACAGGGCTATTTTGCAAGGTTTGGAAAGAAAATCATTTTAAAGGTTATTTTATTAAAAGAAAAGGGAGAAGGATTTTGTTAAGGTTTAATTAAATTAAAAGAAAAAAAGAAGAGTTGATGGGGTATCGTTCAAACGCAAAAGCCAGAGCCTTCTTGTTCCTCTCCATCATTTTTCCTCTTCTCCTTCCCTTCACCTTTGTCACCGATCAGCCCTTGTCGACCGAGATCCATCACCACCGAGTTCGAGCCACCCCTCCGATCACCTTGCCGCACACCATCGTAGCCAAGCCCTAGCTGGGCAGCCTCCTCGCCTCGTCATTCCGCTCATGCACCAGCCTTACACCCACGCCCCATACGCTGTTGCAGCCGCACGTTCGCACAGCCTCTTATGTACGAACTCTCGTCCCGCTCCACCGAGCCCTGCGCTCTGGTTCCCACATGCTCGCCTGCGATCGCCAGCCAACGCACGCACATAGCTGTCCACACAACACCCCTAGCCTAGCCCATGCCGATCACTACATCCCGCATCATAGCCACAGCCAGTCGATCACACCTGCACGCCCGTAGCCGAGAGCTTGTGCCGCCGAGCCTGCCTTCGGTTTGGGTAACTCCTGTTTCCCGAGCCTTGACCATTTGGATGTCTAGATTTGTATAGCTCTTTAGTTATTAATTATGATTGCTATTACTATGTCTAGGTTGAATATTCATGGTGGTTCTGCAGCTCAAGGAGCATATTTATTATTTGTCTGTTTCGTTTGTTCAGGTAAGAATTTATTGTCGGGGTTGTGTGGACCCTGCGCTTGCCACTGATTGCATCGTAGTTGTCTACTATTGTTTTATTGAACATGTTAGTGGATAGGTTCCTGATTGTGTGTTACTATTTCCCGAACATGTTAGTGGATAGGTTCTTGCAGGTTTATTGTTGTACAGGCATGTGCTAGTAGATAGGATTGCTGTGACTTGTCTGATAGGACCTGGCATGTAGAATGTTGTACCCTGGATTGCACTATTCTGTTTGCAGTGGCTGTTATGTATTTATGACTATTTATATTTTGAATGTTTATTGTGCAATGTGGTTGATGAACTCTGTTAGCTCTAGGGTGCATTCTTCTTAGCTAGATCCTGTTAGATTGTCATCATCTAAAGGCTGAGAGTAGACCAACGTATGTATCCCCACCAGTCGAGTTTGTGAGGACAGATTCCTCACCCCTAGTAGCTGGACGTAGAGTAGCTACCACCCCGGCATAAGCCTTGTCTGTGGCCTGCTAGAGTAGGGTCCTTTCCATGGTGGAAGCCTACCTTGGGACGACCTTTAGCTTCAGGCGTTGGTGTGATCAAGCTGCTACAGTATGATGCTGAGGGCCTCCCGCCTGCTGTGGATCAGTGGACACCATTCTGAGTCTTAGGCATGCGTACCTGGACCGACATAGTTTGTGTAGGCCTTCATTTATCCAGTTTGCAGTAGCATACGGTGTGTGCGTATGTGCATTAGAGGCCGAGAGGAGAGCTCCCTCGAGCTAGTGTATCAGTACACCTTTTCGTTCCGTTTAGAGCCCGAATCTTTGGTACTTTCCCAAGTGTCCAGGATCATCATAGGGAGCTGATCACCTTAGCCGAGAGTTAGAAACTCTCGAGATTCTGGAGTTATGTTGATAACTTACTTTGAGATCTGTAGGGGATCCCTTAGCCTAGAGTTAAAGACTCTCGAGGTTTAAGAATGTTGTTGCTGGACATGTTATGAGATTGCCTGCTTTTTTGTTTGGTTTGCTTGTATGCTAGGATGCTAGATGATGTGACTTACGTACAGTACCCCGGCTAGAGATTCTTACTGAGTGCCTTTGTACTCACCCTTATTTCTGTAGTTTTTCACTAGGTAACTTGGGACAGTGCCGGGACGGCTAGAGGAGGAGCTGATGGATCATGGGAGTCTGTTGCATAGTCTTCCTTCACTTATTTTATTTATCCAGCATGTTTAGCTAGTTTTGGAATTTGTTTTAGAACTGTTTTAATAAACTCTGGCCAGAGGCTTTAAATTGTATTGGTTTTACTTATGGTTTCGGATTGCCACCTTTTTATTAAACGTTTGAGTTCAATTAACTATTTTGAGGTCGGTTTGAATTGTTTTAATTCATGCATGTTGAGTAAGAACTGAGTTTAGGACTGTTTTAGAGTCAGTTCTTACAGTTAGTAGTTTTAGAACGCCCATCCAATTTGAGACCTGCTTCAATCGACAATATAAGTTGGCCTATGGTTGTTCCGTTTGCAATATCGATTTGCTCTACCTTATAATTCGAATATGTTTCTCTGTCATCCCAAACACTATTGGATGCAACTGTGATAGAAGTAACTTCCATTGAAGATCACCACGCATGATTCTTATGAGCAAATAGTAGAAAGAATGGTCACACTGATTTAGTGCTTCGTACGATAGTGATGATTATCTTCGTTGTAAAATAGAAGACTAGAGAGATGTTTTTGTGAAGGAGAAAATTGAAAATGGCGTGAACCTGCACTTTGAAGATTAAAAAGAAAATCCAAATTTGGTACAGGAATCGGAAGAAAATGAAAAGATATTCAAGATATTATGAGTATTTTGAATCTTATATAAAATATCATTTAAGATTTTTTTATAAAAGAAAAAAAAAAGTTAGAATGAGATGATTATCCCTTGAATTTAGGATGGATGTGGTGCTTTAGTTAAATATCTTTTTTATTTAATAAGAAAATTTAAAAACAATGTGGGATATTATGGGGAATGATTATTTCTATCTCTACATAGATGTTCATATATTTTAGCCCCATGCATTTAAATGCTCCCATAAAATAGCAATTTTCGTAATTATTTTTTAAAACTAGTCATTTCCTACCATTTCCCTTTTTTAAAAGTAGAAATACATTGGTAAAAAAATTGCATCTTTCAATTCTAATGGGAAAAAATGAATTTATGAGTAAAGGAAAAGTTGTGATATTCGACTTCTCGTGAGGGAAACAGGTCAAGAAATTTGATTGAGACAACTTGATATCTATCAATAACAACAAATGAGAATCAATGCTTCAATAGAATAACCTTTCTTTATCAACTAGATATACTTGTAACTTTTTTTATATATATACTCCCAAACTAATCTTGGAAGAGCAATAGTAGACGATATCAAATTGCCATTGCCATTGCCATTGCCATGGCCATAAACGTCTTCAGTAGGTTTAAGGCACACATCCTTATAGTCTTAACTCAGTTGGGTTACACGATTTTATATTTCATGTCTGATGCTTCTTTTAAGCATGGCATGAATCTTCAAGTCCATATCACTTATCGACAAATCGTTGGTACCATCGCCCTATTTCCCTTCGCTTATTTACTCGAAAGGTACCATAATTCTTCTCAAAAATTTAGTAACGAATCATAGAGCGAAAAAAAAAATGAAACAATTTCTTTGATCTATTTATTTGATTTTTATGTAGAAAAACAAGACCAAGGATGACAATAGCACTATTCTTGGAGATTTTTGTTCTTTCACTTTTGGGGTAAGTTGGATTAATATCACACATTTAATCCATTTTGATTCCTAAATTTTGGAGATCAAAATAGTAATGAAATGCAGGGTGAGTTTGAGTCTCAACATGTACTTTGCAAGTTTGATATACACATCTGCCACCTTCATTACGTCAGTGCTTAACACGATACCGTGCTTGACGTTTATCATTGCAGTTGTGCTCAGGTTTGGCTTTGACTTTCACAAACTTAAAAAATCACGTTTGGTAAAATAAGAAATAGAAACGTTATCAAATGAATTCTAATCTTTTTAATATGCGCAGAATGGAGGTTGACCTTCAAAATCCAAGAGGGATAGCAAAAGTTTTGGGGACATTGGTTTCATTGGGTGGTGTGATGATAATGACTTTTTATAAAGGACCTATCATAAAAAATATATGGCATCCTTTCATCCATATTGAACACAAAGCTACTAATCTTCATGAGAACTGGCTTAAGGGTTCAATTCTTACTGTTTCAAGCTGCCTTTCTTGGGCCCTATCGTACATCATGCAGGTCCCAAACCCTAATTTTCTCCCCAAATTAGTAATTTGATATCTAAGAAATATGGATTTTTTTTAAAAAAAAAAAATGAAGTTGAATTATTATTAAATCCAAAAACTTAAATTTATAAGTTGACAATTTTCAATCTTTTCACTATTCAAAATACTTTCCTTTCAGGTTTAAATACTCAATTATAAGTCGTCCCACGAACTAATTTAAGTAGCAATATTACGATTAAGTTTAATCTTTTCAATATATTTTTAACGGTGGATATATTCATTTTCGGATGAAAAATGAAGGCATTTACGTTAAAACGATACCCGGCGCAGCTCTCGCTAACGACGTGGATGAACTTCATCGGAGGAGTACAAGCAGGCGTGTTTGCAGTGTTGACACAACACAAACCAGGAGTTTGGAGTGTTGGACTCAACATTGATCTCTGGTGCATTATCTATGCAGTAAGAAATTACAGCCCTAAATCAACTTTCATTAGCTTTAATGGTTATAAAAAATTAAAGAGTTGTATATTTATAGTAAAGTTTTAATTATTGCAGGGGATAGTATGTTCAGCTTTGATAATATACATACAACTTTGGTGCACAGAGGAAAAAGGGCCAGTTTTTGTAACAATGCTCAATCCACTTTGTACCATTCTAGTTGCTGTTTTAGCTTACTTTGTTTTTGGACAAAAGCTTTACATGGGCAGGTAACAAAAAATAAAAAAATGAGGAATAAGAAACTGGTCATAAAACAGAATAAAACAATGTTAAATTCTAAGTCTAATCTATAAATTTTAAAAGTTGCTTTTAATATATCTATAAAATATTTAGGAATTTGATACCATTTTATTTTTTATTTTTTATTTCTCTACTCATTGGAATTGTTGGCATATTTCCAAAACAAAATCTACTTTTTGAAAATTATTATTATAAATTTATTTTTTAGTTTTCAAAACATCACTTATTTTTAAAAATACAGACAAAGGGTATATTTAAACATGATGAAATTTAGAGTGAAATTAGTATTTATAAGGTAAATGGTTATCAAACTATCATAAATTAATATATTTTTTAATAACATATTTGATTTCTCATCGTTTAACTACACACAATTTTCAGTTTTCTAAAATATATATATATATATATATATATCAAAATCGAATATTCTTTGATAGATCATTAAACTTTTAATAGTCAGTCTCATAGATTTTAATCTTAATCAATGTCTAAAAAATCTCATATCGAATAATTTCTTTCAAAGCTTGAGGTTTCATTGGACAATAAAATTTAAAAGTGAAAGAATTAAGACAAGTTCATCAAATTTATTGGTACACTGAGACAACATATTTGCTTAGAATTTGTAATTAAAGTTGTATTTTTTGTAGCATTGTTGGTGGAGCAATTGTGATAATGGGGTTATATTTGCTGCTATGGGGTAAAGAATATGATCAGAACAATCTTCAAAATAAGTCACAATTGGAATCTGATTCAGTGCATGAAAATTTCAAGCAACCTGATCTGCAAATGGGTGACTCAACTATCAATAATAATAAGCATGTTTTACAAGATCAGCCTTAGTGCTGTCAATATTACATATTCTCTATCTCAAGAAAAGACTTACCATACAACAAATATGGTTATTGATCTCTAATGTGTATTATTACTCTTCTCAATACAACAAATATGATAAGAAAAATGATCTAAAAAAGAATTATGATTACAATACATGAAAATTTTGAATTTCTTAATTTAATAGGTGTGAATGTTAATTACTAATGAACGAAGCTTACTTAAACCTAATGTATATTGTTAGCTTATTTGAATGATTTTAGATGATACAAAGTGTTTTCTTTTTTAATCTTTCTAAATAAAAATAATTTAACAAAACTTGGATTAATTTAGAAGTTAAAGGAAACTCTAGGGTGATTATCCAAAAAACGACTTTTAAGTGTGCTTATAAAAAAATATGTAAACTTTGTACTAAGAAAATTATGTTTGTAATTCACTAATATAATTAATGCATCCGAAATTTTAGGAAAAATATTGTTTTAATCTTTGCAACGTTCCAAAAAATCTAGTTAGTTAGTATCACACATGCATTAACTACTTTGACTTGAATAACTTATGTTATGAAAAACGACAATCAACAAATAATCAAAGATAAAGAAAACGTAGAAGAAAAACAACACAGAAATTTTACGTAGTTTACTAACCTTGTGTTAGCTAGTCCACGGGCAGAGAGGGGGGGACACGATTTTATTAAGGAGAGATGATCAGAATGAACATCATTGGACGGCTAGGGTTTAATTCAAGTTTATATAGGCACTTTCATTAAACACAATTAGAGATAACAGGCCCAAAATACATTAAAAGTCCATATACACGCTACTAGATAAAAGACATTACTTGGCAGTAGACATTTTGAAATACTTAACGTTTTTTAATCAAACTATCAAGTAATCAAGTAATTGAAAAAATAAGCGTAAAGTATAGCTTAAAACATATACAAATTTCTGCAGGTTGACGTGTACTTTATTTCCAATACTATTTGATATTTATAGAGCGTCAAGTATATCAAAAAGGTAATTGTCACTTCTTAAGTGTCAAGTAAACTTTAAAAAACATAAAGATATAAGGCGTCAAAGTTAGCGCCATTTTAGTCTTTATTATTATTATTTTTAATGATAAAGAAAAATGAAAAAGCCTTTCTTTATTATTATTTTTTTTAATGAAAAAAAGCCTTAAAATCAATTAAATTAAAAGAAGGGAAATTAATTCCTAATATTGATGTTTTTCATCCCGAAATCTTTTCTTGGAGCAGGTCCAAATCCCTTTCTCTACGACTAACAAAAGACTTCAACGAACAATCTCACCATCGAAATTCCTTTCTTTATCAGAATCATAGAGTTATAAATTTAAATGTGTGTTTTATGATATTTTATTAGAATCATTTAATTAGTGATTAAAATAAAATTTTGCTCATTGTTTTAAAATTTTGAAAGATAAAAGATTATGAATTTAAAACAGGAGTTACCATAAAACATTGAGTTTTTGGATTTTAAAGATAACCATTTTTTTTTCGAAAATCTTGAATTGAAATTATCTCATAAGATTAAATTAGTGATTTCTTAATAATTATTATTACTATTATTATTATTTTTTTGACATTAAGGTAACAATTGGAAAATCACACGGAGCACAAAACCCACGAGGGGGTTTGAAGCTCTCCCTTTCTTTGCAAGATACTGCTTAAGAACAAATGGTGGGCACTCCTCCATCCAACTCAAACTTTGGCCATTTTCTACGGCCTTTTTAGCAAGGATGTGGGCAATTTTGTTCGCTTCCCTTCTGTTAAATTGGAGAAATAATGGCCAAAAAATGTTCTCTCTTTTTATTAATTTACCAAGAATATATAGTACAAATAATATCCAATCCAATATCAAATCCTATAAAGTCTACTAACCAAATCTAGGGAATATCTATTAATATTTAAATATAAAATCTATGAATTATATTTATAATCCCTAATACTCCTCTCAAGTTGGAGCATGTAAATTACAAATGCCTAACTTGTTAAGTAAAAATTTAAATTGTTGTCTCCCAAGCACCTTAGTCAAAATATTAGCCAACTGGTGTCCGGTGGATACATACTAAGTAGCAAGATTTCCAGATAACAACTCATCACGAACAAAATGATAATCTACCTTAACATGCTTAGTACGATCATGAACTACAGGATTCTTTGCAATATGAAGAGTAGATTGACTATCACAAAACAATTTCATAGGCTGGGGATGCAAAACACCAAAAGAAACTACTAATGATTTCAGCCATTTTAACTCGCAACTAGCAACGGTCATTGCACGATACTCAGTTTCAGCAGATGAACGAGACACGGTCGTCTGCTTTTTAGTTTTCCATGAAATAGTAGAAGAACCAAGAAAAACCACATATCCTGACAACGAGCGATGAGACAATGGACAAGCCTCCCAATCACTATCACAAAATGCATTCAAACTCACCTCACTTTTAGACAGTAACAAAATACCTTCACCTGGAGCACCCTTCAAATAGCACAACACCCATAGGGCCGCATCCTAATGTTGAACTTGTGGAACATTCAAGATTTGCGCAAGCGTATGTACTGAATAACTCAGTTCGGGGCGAGTTACAGATAAATAAACAAGACATCCAACTAAACAGCGATATTGGTCTGGGTGCTCATAGGGCTCCCCCTCGACACGAGTCAATCGATGATTATGCTCCATAGGCGTGTCTGTAGGTTTACAGCCTAGCATGCCAGTTTTAGTCTCCAAAGCATATTTACGTTGACAAAGAATATACCTTCCTCACTTCGAGCTACCTCAATACCCAAAAAATACTTCAAAATTCCCAAATCTTTCATATGAAAACATGAACGCAAGTAATCTTTAAATCTTAAAACTACATCATGTGACGAACCTGCTATAATCAAATTATCAACATACACAAAAACATGAAGTGATACACTACCCCGAATATAATTAAACAATAAATAGTCAGCATAAGACTGCGTAAAACCATAAACTTTTAAGGCATTAGATAACTTAGCAAACCATTGTCGAGGTGCCTGTTTCAAACCATATAAAGACTTACGCAGCCTGCAAACCTTCCCTAGAGCAGAAGCATTGTACTCTGGAGGCAATCGCATATACACTTCCTCTTCCAAATCACGGTGAAGAAAAGCATTATGAACATCCATTTGATGCAATTCCCAATTGAAACTTGCAGCAACAACAAGAAATAGAAGAACAGTTCCCATTTTTGCCACGGGGGCAAAAGTTTCATTATAATCAATACCTGCAACCTGACGATTGCCAAAAGCAACTAAATGCCCCTTAAGACGTTCAACTTCACCGGATGATGTATACTTAATTTTATACACCCAACCACTACCAATGGCTTTCCTACCAGGAGGTAAATCCTCTAAAGTCCATGTACCACTACGTTCAAGAGCATCAATCTCAACTTGCATTGCCTTACGCCAACTAGGATGTTATACAACTTCTTGAAAAGAGGTTGGCTCTTTCACTTTTGAAATTGATGTCAGAAAGCATCTATGTTTCATAGAAAATTTTTTATAATCAACATAACATGCTATCTTGAAAGGTTTACCAGAGGAGGTAGATTGAGATGGGAGTGTAGTGAATATAGTAGAGTCTGTATGTTATATCACAGCTGTATTTGTAACATAATTACGAAGCTTCACTGAAGGAAGTTTTGTACGAAGCCACAACCTAGTACCTTAACACCACTAGATTGGGCTCTTTCACTAGAGTCTATGCCAACAGATTCAGTATCAATACCACTATTTACTATAGTACTAGCAGTAGGTATCTCTTCAATCAAATCATTATTAACTATAAGAACCCGACTTCTAAACAGTCCTAAACCCAGTTCTTACTCAACATGCATGATTCCAATACATTAAACATCCACACTTTAAAATATAAAACTAAAAACAAAAGCCTGCTTTGTTCAAACTAGAAACAGTTTACAAATCCATCCATAAAAGTAAAACACAGTTGAGCCTCTAGCTAGAGATTATTAAAACCATTCAAAATATGAAATCCAATAAGAGTAAAAGTCTATCCTACATGCTGAATCAAGACAACAAAGCAAATAAATAAACAACGGAAGCCCATGATCATTCAGCTTCTTCTCTAGTCGTCCCGGTGCTGTCCCAAGTTACTTGGTAGAAAACCATAGAAAATAAGGGTGAGTATAATGGCACTCAGTAAGAATCCCCAGCCGGGGTACAGTACGTAAAAGCCACATCATCTAGCATCCTAGCATACAAGCATTACAGGTTACCAACAGGAACAAAGCATGAGTCATCAACATGACTTCCGAACCTAGACTGATCTTAGACACTTGGGAGAGGACCCAAGTATTTGGCTCTAAACTGGACAAGGAAGGTGTACTGACGACACTAGCCCGAGGGAGCCATTCTCTAGGCTTCTAGTGCGTGTGCCTGCACACCGCATGCTGCTACAAACTGGGGCATATGTAGTTTTACAAAAACTACGCCGATCCAGGTACACATGCCTAACTAGACTCAGAATGGTGTCCACTGATCTACAGCTAGTGGGAGGTCCTCGGCACCTAACTGTGGCAGCCTGTTCACACCAACGTCTGAAGCTAAGGATCGTCCCAAGGTAGGATTACACTAAGGAAAGGACCCCGCTCTAGCAGGCCACAGACTAGGCTTATGTCGAGGTGGTAGCTACTCCACACTCGACTGTCGAGGGTGGGTAATTCAATCTTCACTGGTCCCGACCTGTGGGGACAACATACGTCGTGTCCACTCTCAGCCTCTAGATGTCAAAAACCTGCTAAACTCTATCTAAGAGTGAAAATGACTAATTCTAAACAGCAACCAACAGTCATTGAACATGCATACAAGGTACCCTAATAGGATATTACAGTCTCAAGTTACATCAGTGCTACATGCCATGCCCTAACAGATTATTCACAAGGTTTTAACATGACAAAACAATACGTATAATCAATACAGCCAACACCACAAGAAACCTATCCACTAGTACATGCTCGAAAAATAGTAAAGCAAGCAGGAAAGCATACAATCAGTGGAAATCACTCAGGGTCTACACAACCCATGACAAGGAACACTTACCTGAACAAATACAGAACAATAAAATGATGCTCCTTGAGCTACAGATAACCAACACGAACCAGCTAAACACAATCTATAGTGAATATATATATATATATAAACAGTCAAAAAGAAATCTAGGCTATCCAAAAGTAACTGGGAATCTCAAAGGATTTAGGATTTACCTAAACCCGAGGCCCAGAGGTCCACACGACAAGGTCGAGGCTGTTGCAAAAAGCACAAGGTGCGAGGCTAGGCAGCTACTGCAAGAGCGTGGCACGAGCAGTAACAGTGTAACGGCCCAGGTCTTCGTTTAGATTCTCCAGGTACGTTTCCTAGTTAAGTCGGTTGTTTCATTGGGCCATTAGGATAGTTTTAGCCTTGAGGGGAATTTTGGTAATTTTAACCCTAAGGTCGGTTTGGTAATTTATTGAGCCTCAGGGTCGTTCTTGCATTTTGCTTAGATGAGGGATGTTTTATTATTTGCAAAGCATCGGGTCTACTTTTACAAGTTTTGAAGGAATGACATTCTTGGTTAATTAAAAAGGAAATTAAAAGGAAAGGGAAGGCTTTGTTCTTTTTAAAAGAAAATGATTTTTATTTAAAAAGAATTAATTAAAAAAAATGAAAAGAGGGTTGTTCGATCAATCGTAATTTCATCGTTCCTTTCCGTTAGAGAGAAACGAGCCAGAGAGCTTCATCGATCCTTCTTCTCCCCATCACCAGTTGCAGCCCACGCCTAGCCGAACCATCTCACCGAGCAGCCCCAACAGATCACCCATGCGATTGCTGTCGCACGCCGATCATGCAGTTGTACAGCCCATCCCCATCGCAACAGTAGCGCTAGCCTTTGCCCGCGATCGCGCCAGCCTCATCCCTCAGCCCGTTCCTTCGCAGTAGAGCTCGCTTCGCCTGTAGCCGCACCCCGACCATGCCTCTCGCCTGGTCCTCGCAGCCGAGCGTCCCAGCCTACAGCTTCAGGCACCTCGACCCGTCCTCGTATCAGGACACCCGCAATCGCACATTGCTTCCTAAGCCGCTCGCCTTCGTCGATCGTCGTGCCGCAGCCCCTCTGCGAGCACATACCCACTCACGGCCAACCCGTCTCGTAGTGCTGCTCGCTACCGCCCAGCCCCACAGTGACACTTGCTTGTCCATGTCACTTGCCTTACTGCCGTACGCACAGCCCGTGTCCTTACTACAGCCGAGGCATTGCTTACCGAGCCTCCTGTTTGGGCTTGGGTAACCTCCATTCCCTCGTATCTCTTGGTTGTTTGGTTGGATGTTTTAATGATAATTAATTGTTTATTATTTGTTGTTTAGGTTGTGTTTTGTACTTGTTGGTAACTGCAGCTCAATGAGCATTTATTGTTTATTCTGTAATTAATTCAGGTAAGGGTTCATTGTCATGGGTTGTGTGGACCCTGCGTATTTTTCATTGATTGTATTCTTGCCTGCTTGCCTTACTATTTTACGAGCATGTGTTAGTGGATAGGTTCTTGTGATGTTTGGCTATATTGACTGTACGTACTATCCTGTTATGTTGATCCCTTGTGAATGACCTGTTAGGGCTTGGCATGTAGAACTATTGTAACTTGAGACCGTAGTATCCTACTAGGGTACCTTTTATGCATGCTCGATGACTGTTGGTTGCTGTTTAGAATCTAGTCCTTTCCGCTCTTAGTTAGAGTTTGTTAGGAATCTAGAGGTTGAGAGAGGACACGACGTATGTTGTTCCCACCGATTCGAGACCAGCGAGGATAGCTTTTCACCCTCGATAGTCGGTTATGGAGTAGCTACCACTCTGACATAAGCCTAGCCTATAGTCTACTAGAGCAAGGTCCTTCCCTTGATGTAAGCCTACCTTGGGATGAGCTTTGGCTTTAGGCGTTGGTGTGAACAGGCTGCCACAGTTGGGTGTTGAGGGCCTCCCACTAGCTGTGGATCAGTGGACACCATTCCAAGTCTAGTTAGGCATGCGTACCTAGATCGGTGTAGTTTGTGCTGGCCTACATTTACCCAATTTAGAGCAGCATGCGGTGTGTGCGAACACGCATTAGATGCCGAGAGGACGGCTCCCTCAGGCTACTGTCGTCAGTACACCATCACATTCCTGTTTAGAACCAGACACCTAGGGACTCACCCTTGTGTCCAGGATCAGCTAGAGAGCTGATCACCTAGTCGAGAGTTAGAGACTCTAAAGATTGGGAGTTATATTGATAACTCAACTTTCTACTACTAGTTGGTAAGCTATATTGCATGTATGCTAGGATGCTAGATGATGTGGATTTTTACGTACTGTACCCCGGCTGGGGATTCTTACTGAGTGCCTTTGTACTCATCCTTATTTCTGTGGTTTTCTACCAGGTAACTTGGGACAGCACCGGGATGGCTAGAGGTGGAGTTGGATGATCATGGGAGTCCGCTGATTTAATTGTTATTGTTATCTTGTTTCAGCATGCAGGATAGGCTAAATTTTGTAATGGGATTTCATGATTTAAATTGTTTAATGAACTCTGGCCAGAGGCTTAACTGTTTTAGTTTTTTTTTATGGATTTGGTTCCTGAACTATTTTGGTTTGAACAAACAGGTTTTCCATTTTCAATGTGAATGTTATTATATTTGAACAATGCATGTTGAGTAAGAACTTTTTTTAGGACTATTTTAGAGTCGGGTTCTTACAAGCAGGTACACGGTGGGGCTGAACAGCCAACGACACGGGCGTGTGTGGCAAGGCGAGAGGCATGGCAAGGCGTGTGGGCGTGGCTATACGACGCCGAGGATGGACGTGAGGCTACACGCACTATCGCGGGGCTGCTGCGATCAGATTCGTGACTAGCTACGCAATGGCTGCACGGGCGAGGCGGCGATGCGTGAGTGAAGGTTGCGGGTTGTTGTGTCGAGTGCGTGCAGCTGCAATGGCTTAGGCTACGATCGCCGAGGTGAGGTTGTGTGTGAGCGTGGCTGCTCGGTGAAGTGGTTCGGCTGTGCGTGAGGTGATCAACGAAGGAAGATAGATGCACGGTAGTTCGGGGCTGGTTTAGACAGCGATGAAGACGGGAAGAAGAAGATGGGGAAGAAAGGTTTTCTCTGAGAAACTGATCGATAAGAAAATCAAACCATCGATCAAACCTCTGCTTTAATTTTTTTTCTTTTCATTTAATTTCTTTTTAATAATCAAAAGTGTCTTTCCTTCCAAACTTGCAAAAATAGCCATATTGACCTGAAACCATAAAAACAACCCTGAACTCAGTGAAACTGCAAGGACGACCCTGAAACACAATAAATTAGAAAACTGACCCTAGGGTAAAATTACCAAAATGCCCTTCAAGACCTAAAAGTAAAACGGCCCAATGAAACAATCAAATCAGTTGAAAATCATACTTGGAGAACCGTGACAAAAACTTAGGCCATTACAATACTCTCTCCTTTTATGACTTTCGTCCTCGAAAGTCCCTAAGACTGAAACAACTCTGGATAATGAGTCCTCATCTTATCCTCTAACTCCCAAGTTGCTTCCTCAACTTTCTACACCTCCACTAAACTTTCACTAAGTTGGTCTCTCGGTTACGTAAGGTCTTGCACTCCCAGGCTACAATTCGCACAGGCTTCTCCACGAAGCTCAAGTCCTTGTTCAGCTCTAACGCCTCAAAATCAACAATATGAGAAGGTTTTGCCACATACTGAAGCAACATCGACACATGAAACACACTGTACACTGCCAACAAAGACGGAGGCATAGCTAAACGGTAAGCAACTAAACTAACCCGCTCAAGGATCTTAAAGGGGCCTAACCTAGGACTCAACTTTCCACGCTTACCAAACCTTAGAACACCACGCATCGGCGTTACTTTAAGAAACACGTGCTGGCCAACCTAAAACTCTAAATGTCTACGTCGAACATCAGCATAGCTTTTCTGTCTACTCTGCGCTGTCAACATACAAGACCTAATCTTCTGAACTGTATCATTAGTCAACAGTAACAGCTCGGGCCCCAAAACCTGTCTGTCACCAACCTTCTCCCAAAACACTAGAGACCTACAACGCTTGCCATACAAGGCCTCAAACGGAGCCATCTGAATAGTTGACTAGTAACTGTTATTGTAAACAAACTCCATCAGATATAGGTATTGATCCCAACTGCTAGAAAAATCTAACATACAAGCTCGCAAAATATCCTCTAGAATCTGATTCACCTATCTGTATGGCCGTTGTTTGAGGATGAAATACGGGAATGAAGCTGCACTCGGTGCCCAAACCCTTCTAGAGTGCTCTCCAGAAATGAGAAGTAAAATGAGAATCTCTATCAGACACTATCTTCACTGGCACCCCATGGTACCGAATGATCTGCTAAAAAAATAACTGTGCCCACTACTCTACGATATAGGTGATCCTACTAGGAATGAAGTGCACACTCTTGGTCAACTGATCAATAACAACCCAAGTCTGAGTAAACCCTCTGGGTGTCCTCGGCAACCCAGAAATATAATCCATGGAGATCTCCTCCTACTTCCACTAAGGTACACTCAGTGACTGCAACAAACCTGCTAGTTTCTATCTGGGAGCCTTCACTTGCTGACAAGTGAGACACCTACTAACAAACTCTGCAACTCTCTCTCTTCACATTGCTCCACCAAAAGGTCTGCTTAAGATACTGATACATCTTGGTACCTCCTAGGTGCCAAGTAAATGGGGAACTGTGAGCCTCGACAAGTAACTCAGCTCGCAGTCCAACGTCGGCTGGCACACAAAGGCGACCTCTAAATCTCAAACCTCCATCTAATGCGACAATAAAATTAAAATCTCCATGTGCCTGAACCCTAGCAACCAACCTGCTCAACTCGAGATCACTCAGCTGGCCATCAATAATCCTCTGTCTGATCGAGGGCTGAACAGTCAACTGGGCTACCCTGGTAGTAACCCCTCCCAACAAGACTGCTATACCGGCTCGCTCAAAGACTTTCCGCAATGGAAGCTAGGAACTCAATAAAACTTCAGAATGCAACGTCTTTCTACTTAAGGCATCAACCACCACATTGGCTTTACTCGGGTGGTACAAAATCTCGTAGTCGTAATCCTTAACTAACTCAAGCCACCTCCTCTGTCTCATATTTAACTCATTCTGAGTGAAGAAGTACTTGAGACTCTGATGATCAGTGAACATCTTAATCTTCTCTCTATACAGATAGTGCCTCCAAATTTTCAGTGCGAATACCACTGCTGCCAACTCCATATCATGAGTCGACTAGTTCTGCTCATAGGGCTTCAACTGACAAGAAGTATACGCAATCACCTTGCCATGCTACATCAACACGTAACCTAAGCCAAACTTAGAAGCATCGCTGTACACTACAAAACCACCTGTTCCCTCCGGAACTTCCAAAACTAGGGTTGACATCAAACTGTGCTTCAACGTGGCAAAACTCTCATCACAACTGGCATCCCAAACAAACTTAGCCCCCTTCCTCGTCAACTAAGTAAGGGGTGCAGCTTTAGCAGAAAAGTCCTTGACGAAACGACGGTAATAGCCTGCCAAACCCAGAAAGCTGTGAATCTGTGCAATGATAGTCGGCCTGGTCCACGAACTCAGTGCATCAATCTTAGTGGGGTCTACCACAATATCATCTCTTAAAACCACGTGACCTAGGAATGCCACTTGCTCTAATCAGAAGTCACACTTGGAGAACTTGGCATACAACTTATTCTCTCTCATAGATGCTAAAACTTACCTCAGATGCAAGGCATGGTCTTTCTTAGTCTTAGAATAAATCAAAATATTATCTATGAACACAATGACGGAGATGTCCAAGAATGCCTTGAACACCCTATCCATCATGTCTATAAATGCTGCTAGAGCATTGGTCAGCTCGAAATACATGACCACAAACTCGTAATGACCATACCTTGACCTGAACGCTATCTTGGGGATGTCTGCATCCCTGATCCTCAACTGATGGTAACTAGACGTCAAATCTATCTTAGAGAACACAGAAGCTCCCTAAAGCTGATCAAAAAAATCGTCAATGCGAGGCAATGGGTACTTGTTCTTCACTGTAACTTTATTCAGCTCCCTATAGTCTATGCAAAGGCACATCGAACCTTCCTTAAGCCACTTGCCACCCTCGGCGGTACCCTCAAGAATGTCTGGCTAACTACGAGCTCCTGCTAAACTGGCAGAGTTGGTGGCACTCTCTACCCTACTAGGGGAACCATCGTGCCACCACGTGGTGACTTCTGGAACATCTGAACAAACTAGGCCATCTATGCCTGAGTCTCTGCCTATTGTGTTGCGAAAAGTGCCTAAGTCTCAACTCTCTGCTTGGCGAACATGCCCGTCAGTATCTCACGCATGGCCACGACAAACTTTACTCTATGAGCGGCACCCTATGGTGGACAGCCTCTGCTCCTTAGCTCTGCAAGGTAATAGTCGGGGCCAAAGATGGCCTGACAGTCAGAATAGCTCTGGACGTGGTCTCCTCAATATCTGGCTCGGTGCCACCACCTCAGTTGTTTGGCAGCTGACGTCCCACCTCTACTACGTGTAATTGGCATCTCTCGCGATCTACACCTAAACCACACTGAGTTAGTCCACACTCGGACTAACACTAACGACAACCAAAGATGACATGTATGCTAGATGCAAGTATTGTAAACAAACCCCTTAAAACAATTAACTTTTGACATACCTGACGGCTGTTGAAGTGCTGATGATCATAGTGACAAACGACCTAACTCAGTAGGTCAGTCTACAGAATCTATGACCTTGAGTTCTGATACCAACTATAAGAACCCGACTTCTAAACAGTCTTAAACCCAGTTTTTACTTAACATGCATGGTTCCAATACATTAAACATCCACACTTTAAAATATAAAACTGAAAACAAAAGTCTGCTTTGTTCAAACAAGAAACAGTTTACAAATCCATCCATAAAAGTAAAATGCAGTTGAGCTTCTGGCCAGAGATTATTAAAACCATTCAAAACATAAAATCCAATAAGAGTAAAATTCTATCCTGCATGCTGAATCAAGACAACAAAGCAACTAAATAAACAGCAGACGCCCATGATCATTCAGCTCATCCTCTAGCCGTTCCGGTTCTGTCTCAAGTTACCTGGTGAAAAACCACAGAAAATAAGGGTGAGTACAATGGCACTCAATAAGAATCCCCAGCTGGGGTAAAGTACGTAAAAGCCACATCATCTGGTATCCTAGCATACAATCATTACAAGTTAACAACAGGAACAAAGCATGAGTCATCAACATGACTTTCGAACCTTGAGAGTCTCTAACTCTTGGTTAAGTGATTAGCTCTCTAACTGATCCTGAACACCACCCAAGTATCTGGCTCTAAACTGGACAAGGAAGGTGTACTGACGAAACTAGCCCGAGGGAGTCCATCCTCTCGGCCTCTAGTGCGTGTGTGCGCACACCGCATGCTACTGTAAATCATGGCATATGTAGGCCTATACAAATTACATTGATCCAGATACACATGCTTAACTAGACTCGGAATGGTGTCCACTAATCCACAGCTGGTGGGAGGCCCTCGGCACCCAACTGTGGCATCCTATTTACACCAATGCCTGAAGCTAAGGATCGTCCCAAGGTAGGCTTACACTAAGGAAAGGACCCCGCTCTAGCAGGCCATAGACTAGGCTTATGTCGGAGTGGTAGCTATTCCACACATGACTGCCGGGGGTAGGAAATTTAATCCTCACTGGTTCCGACCTGTGAGGACAACATATGTCGTATCCACTCTCAACCTTTAGATGATGACAACCTGCCAAACTCTATCTAAGAGTGAAATAGACTATTTCTAAACAGGAACCAACAGTCATCGAACATGCATATAAGGTACCCTAACAAGATACTACAGTCTCAAGTTACATCCGTGCTACATGCCATGCCCTAACAGATCATTCACAAGGTTCTAACATAACAGAAACAATAGGTATAATCAATACAACCAACACCATAAGAAACCTATCCAGTAGTGCATGCTCAGAAAATAGTAAAGCAAGCAGGCAAGCATACAATCAGTGGAAATCACTGAGGGTCCACACAACCCACGACAAGGAACCCTTACCTGAACAAATACAGAACAATAAAACGATGCTCCTTAAGCTGTAGATAACCAACACGAACCAGCTAAACACAACCTAAAGTTTATATATAAAAAAAATAGTAAAAAAGAAATCTAGGCTATCCAAAAGTAATAGGGAATCTCACATGGTTTAGGATTTACACAAACCCGAGGCTCAGAGGTCCACACGACAAGGATGAGGCTGCTGCACAAAGCACAAGGAGTGAGGCTAGGCAGCTGCCGCAAGAGCGTGGCACGAACAACAGTAGGTACACGGCGAGGCTGCACAGCCAACGGCACGGGCGTGTGCGGTAAGACGGATGGCACTGGCTGGGCGAGGCGAGCGTGAGCAGCTGGGCACGGCAGAACGTTCGGACGTGGCTGTTCGACGCCAAGGACGGACGCGAGGCTGTGCGCTCGATCATAGGGCTGCTGCAATCAAATTCGCGGCTGGCTGCAAGAGTGGGGCTAGCTATGCCCGAGCAAAGGCTGCGGGCTATTGCGTCGGGTGCATGCGCCTGCGATGGCTTGAGGCTGCGATCGCGAAGGTGAGGCTGTGCGTGAGTGTGGCTGCTCAACGAGGTGGTTTGGCTGCGCATGAGGTTATCAGCTAAGAAAGATGGATGCGCGGCAGTTAGGGGCTGGTTTTAGCAGCGATGGAGATGGAAAGGAGAAGATGGAGAAGAAAGGTTTTCTCTGAGAAACTAATCGATAAGAAAATTAAACCATCGATCAAACCCCTGATTTAATTTTTTTTCTTTTCATTTAATTTCTTTTTAATAATCAAAAGTGCCTTTTCTTCAAAACTTGCAAAAATATCCCTATTGACCTGAAACCACAAAACCAACCCTGAACTCAGTGAAATTGCAAGGACGACCCTAAAACCCAATAAATTAGCAAACCGACCCTAGGGTTAATATTACCAAAATACCCTTCAAGACCTAAAAGCAATAATGGCCCAACGAAACAATCGAATAAGCAGAAAATCATACCTGGAGAACCGTCAAGTAAACCCAGGCCGTTACATTAAAATATGTATCATCCTTGTCATTTCATAATGGAGGTTAAAAAAAATATATTTCCCATTGAAATCTTGCACGATTAGGAAGAGACTCAATAAACAGAAATTTTTCCTCAAGGAATTTCACATTCCGACTAATGAAAAACTCATGTGTTTCTAGATCATAAAGATGCTAACCTTTCTTGCTAAAAGGATATCCAACCAAAATACACCTTCTAGACCTTGAGTCAAACTTGTCTTTTACACGAGGCTTATTTGAAGCATAACATAGACACCTAAAAACTCATAGACTATCATACAAAGAAGTTTGACCAAATAATAACTCATGAGACGTTTCCATTCAACACGGAAGTAGGAGTTTTATTTATAAGATGCACAGCAGTTAGAACGTATTCACCCAAAACTATATAGGCAATTTTTCTTGAAAACGCAAGGCACAAGTTATGCGATTATTCGGTGCGGTATAAATAACCTAATGATAAATTCTAAGTGTGAAACTAAGTTCTACGCATTGAATCGCATTAATACGCAAGTATACGCAATCGAGTATGCAACAAGTGATAAGTATTTATATTTTATCGTTCTCCGCAAGGATTGATGTCTATAATCAGTTAATTAATCTAAGAGTCATGCAAGAAAGTAAAAAGAATGGTGTTGGGATTTTGATTTTGTTTTGTATCTAAATGCAAAAATAAAGCTAAAATTCAAAATGAACTAAGTAAGGCTAGGATTAAGGTTATGGGATGCATCTAGCAATTCCTAGGATAAAATGCGATAAGTAGTAATTGCTATACTTCGCCTAACAAACGTCTGCTTCCGCTATCATTCGCATTAAGCCCAACTTCCGTTGCGACTCAATGTAATTATCAACCGGCGCAGCGTATGCAGTAGTTACTCATTTATCTCTAAAATCCAATTTAAAGTACGAAAGACTTAATACTAACCTACTGAACATGCAAACTAGCCTTAATTTCCTCTTCTGATTTACAACCTATTAATGCATGGGGATGATCGGCCAACATTTACTATTTAATTAAGATCCTAATTCAACATGCTTTAAGTAACAACTCCCTTTACCCTAGTTCATGCTTCTACAACCCGACCCTTAACCTTTGCCAAAAATGTTTAGCCAGACATAGTAAAGAACATATAAAGCATAGCAATGAAATATAAATAATATTGCATTGGAAAAGTAATGTCTGCGGGAAACAAAAAGTAAAGAAACAAAGTAGAAAAGATAAACTAGAAAACGATAAAGAAAAGCTATAAATGGCGGCTGCTTGAAGAACAGGATTCCATGTTAATAGGAACACGAACTTCGCTTCGAAATCCTTCTCCCAAGTGTGGGAGAACAACTCCAAAAACAGGCACACTTTCTCTCTTAGTTCTTCTCCTCTTTATATGCTTTGAGATGCTTAGGGACTAAGGAATTGACTTAGAAGGCAAGGATTGGATTTGGAAATATCTTTTATTACTTTTTATTGTATTTTATCTTTGGCAGTTTATCCTCTGATTCTCGTGATAGATTTCCTCTGATTTTGTCAATCACATCTTTGCTAATTAAGGCATGAATCTCATGATTATTGCAGTTTGTCTATTATGCAATCTAATAGTTGGCATTAGCTCGGCATCCAATTCTTTCCTTATTGAGGCTTTTACATCTGATCTGCAGTTTTCGCATCAATGTTTCTAGATCAGTATTGCTCTGATTTTCGCATCGTTTTGTATTAATTCTTTTTCGCAACGGATATTTGTCCTTCGCAAATATTGTTTGGAAGATCCCGCAGTCTACAACCTCCAAAGCGTCCCGATGGGTATTTTGACCTTCAGCTTCTCCTTTGAATGAGATGCTAACCATGTTTCCAATTCCTGTAGATATAGCAATAAATTAGCGCAGCATGGAATATTTGGTATTTAAGTACAAAAGGCATTGAACATTCACATTTTACTCTAGAATGTGCTACTTTCCCTAGCCTTTTACATTTAAGCTCATAAATCATACATGCATCTGATTTATATGAATTTCACGTCTTAATGCCATTCTAACTCTAAAGTTCATTCAATTAATGCATAAATACCTTTAGAATATATTAAGATATTAGCCTATATAATGCTATATTTGAGAGCTATCAAACCCCCAAACTTGAATCATTGCTCGTCTCGAGTAATGCTCCATATATTAATGCACAAGGAAATTTTTTTATATAAATGCCTTTAAGTAAATGCTCTTAGGAATGTTCTCAATATCGTAGTCTAATTAAGCAAAATTTCATCACATGTTAAACGCATCAACTTCTATCCTATGGATTTTAGAGTCCTAGTCTTGCTAAAATACTTCCCTTATTGATAATACACTCTTCCAAGTTAGACTAAAAACTGAGCCCTCCTAGAGATTAATGCCTACGACTCAAACCACTTCACTCAAGCCCTTGATCATCCTAAGTTTGCCCAAAACAACATAACCAAAGCTGCAGATTAGGTCCATGTGAACCCTCGAGGTCATGCTGTTCACATTCCTTCTCAGGTATTTACTCATGTCGTAAAGGTTTATACGTACTTAATGCAGGGACAGTGGTGTACTAGGATCCTATGGCTTATACGCACTTAATGTTTGCATCTTTGTTCACAATGTTTTGATTTTGATTTTTTTTTCACCATTTCACTCCTCGGGCTTGCCCTCACCCCTAAACTTAAAATCTTCATTGTCCTTAATGAAGGTGAGGCTTAGTTCCCCCAAACTTAACTTGTTCTAAGGTTTGAATTCTATATTTCAAGCTTTCAATTTTAACCTTGGGAGTTAACTCATTTTTTATTCTGATCAGGGATTAGTGCATTATCAACTCGGTCTACATTTTGGCCAGTCTATTCTCCTAAAATCCTAAGAATAAAGGTTGGTGTTCTAAATTGTTCATAAATTTTGACTATACTAGACTACAACATTTGATAGTAGAGCGAAAAGACATTTACATATAGCATTTAAAAGTTTCATTTTAAAGATGCATGAATATGAGCAAAAGATTTTCTATTTATTCCTAATTTGCTTCCTAGGCTAAGGTAAATAAGTGTATTTAACAAATTTCAGCATAGATATTTGAAAGTAAGAAACAATGACAAAGAAGGATAGAAACTTCCTTTCGCTTTCCATTTGGATTTTTTGCTGTGATCACACTACTTTTATCACTTTTTGTCTAGGTTCCTGTTTGTTCATTCTGCTTGTCGCATGTTTAACTTCGTACAGCTGATACCTACTCGCTTTCCAACGTAAAACTAAAGAAAACACATTAAACTATCCTAACAAACTACTAAAAGAGAATCTAACCTAGCAAAATAAAATAGGAAAAATTAAAAGATTGTAAATACTCGGAGCTAGATTAATTTATACCAACTGCGCATGCTCTGAGCCTAGCATTCCAGGAATGTATTATGCACACTTTGCTTTTGGCCATATAATGATCTTTGGAGCGAAACCATCTTTGATAGCTTGCTCTTGCCTTACTCCGTCATGCGCCTTAATGCGTGTAATTCCTATCAATGTCAGAGTTGATAGGGTGCAGAGCATCACATTGAAGCTCGATTGAATTGCCCTCTCGTCAGATTTTTGAATGATCTCTTGGTTGGGTTTTTAAGGGCATGATAGTTTAAAAGCAGTTCGCATAATTTCTAGAGGTTCAACTCTTTTAAAACTATCTTTAGTTTCTTGCATTGCTTGCTTCATCACCTCTTCTTTGGTGGGTTGATGCTTTTATTTTTCGGTCTCAGCTGTAGGTTCATCCTCCACAAAACTCGTGGTTAGAGGATTTTTATCCTCACATTGATTTTCATCACTTGGTTTTTGCACAGTGCACTATTGGAACTCTCTTCTTTTCCTCCTACAACTACTTCCTTATTGTCATCTTCTAGAATTGCTTGAGTGGCGAACCTTGCCCAAGCTTCTTCTTTCTGCTGATATCGCATCCTTTGTTCTTTGACTATTTCTTCTGCACGCCTTAGAGCTATGACCTCTTCCTTTCGCTTGATCATGGCTAGCCTGAAATCTTCCCATGAGAGTTCTGACTCATCAAAAAATTCCATTGCCGATGCCTTATTAAGTACTTCGGTCCTCAAATATGTATCTTCTGATCTTGTATTGCTGGTTGCGCTTTCCTTGCATATTTTCTTTAGAGATCGTTCGTGCTCGTATTTGGCTTCCTATGGTGTTAGAATAATGTCATTCTCCCCCATCCATTGTTGTCGTCTTAGCCACATCTCATTCTCCATATTTTTGTCCTCGGGAGACTGCTCACGATTGTACATAGGATACCTAGGTTCATGACGCCTCAATTCCCCTATATGATTCATGTTGCTGCGATCTCCTTGCAGACCGTGTTGCTCTTGAAAGATGCTGTTATGATCTCCTCTAAACTGCTGGTGGTTCTCCCAGTTAGGATACGTTGGATAGAAATTTATCGTGTACAACTCCTCTGTATAGCCTAGTTGTTGATTATAACGTGGTTGCAGAGAAGCGACATTGTTGTTCCAATGATGATTCGCAAAGTGATTGTAGGCCATCTTCTTTTGTTATTGCTTGTGGTGATGTATTGGGACTTCTTCCCGGTAGACTAGTATACTTCGCGCTTCGCAGTGTTCTACAATACACTTAGAAAATAAGAAGTAATTAGCCTTTTTGATAATTAATAACTACTATTAAACTAATACACTAATTATAAATAAATAAATCCCCGACAACGGCGCCAGAAACTTGATGCGATTATTTGGTGCTGTATAAATAAACTAATGATAAATTCTAAGTGTGAAACTAAGTTCTACGCTTCGAATCGCATTAATACGCAATCGAGTATGCAGCAAGTGATAAGTATTTATATTTTATCGTTCTCTGCATGGATTGATGTCTGTAATCAGTTAATCAATCTCCTGATTCTTGTGATAGATTTCCTCTTATTTTTTCAATCACATCTTTGCTGATTATGGCATGATCCCATGATTATTGCAGTTTGTCTATTCTACAATCTAATAGTTGGCATTAGCTCGACATCCGATTCTTTCCTTATTGAAACTTTTACATCTGATCTGCAGTTTCGCATCAATGTTTCCAGATCAGTATTGCTCTGATTTTCACATCGTTTTACATTAATTCTTTTTCGCAGCAGATATTTGTCCTTCGCAAATAGGCATTTTGTAATTAGGCATTTTGTAAAATCTTTTTCAATTTCCCTTTCTGTTTGCAAATCTCGATGACACATCTTGTTTAGACATATAGGTGATTTAAACAAGTAATTACTCCTTCGAATAAGAAGTTGATTCAATC
>JBBMKA010049300.1:0-19739 GCA_037833695.1 Sechiopsis laciniata
AACATTTGCCACCATACCACAATCCAAAATGTTAAACATTAATGACTTGTAATTATAAGAATAAAATTCAAATTGTAAAAACACATACAAAAAAATCAGAAACGGAAACTGGAGAAACTTGATTTGGGAGTTTCTCAATTTGGAGCTAAATATTATAAACGTTTCTTTTAATTTTGGGAACGAGAAACCGGAACAGTCACCAAACAAGTCTGTTTCTAAAAAAAGAGAAACAGAAACGAGAAACAGGAAACTGAAACATTATCAAACGGGCCCTAAGTGTACACTGATGTCGCTGAACTACTGCTCTTATTAGCATTTGAGTTGGGTTGAACGAACTAAAAATTGGTCAATAAGTAGCCAGTCCAACAAAAATTATAAAATCATAACCCAACTAAACTCAAAGTTATAATGACCCTACAATTTTGGTTGGCTAGTACGAATTACTCGAGTTGCCGATTTTTTTTGTACACCCCAACTTTAGTGTTTTGTTCCATTTTGAACTATAAATTCTAATTTTAAATTTTCAAATGACTAATTATTATATAATTTTAAAAAAAATATTGGAAAGGGTTAGTAGTGCTTTGGTTTCATTGTTTGGCGTTAATCTAGTTCAACATCGCGGTCATAAGTTCGAATCGATATTTGACTCTCATTTATTCGAGAGCACCTGTACCATTCGTGTAGGGTTCGTTACAAAAGTATTTTAAAATTTAACATATAAATCAATTTTGAATTTTTTTTATTTTAAAAATATATAGATTAAAATTGAGAATTTAAAAATGAAAATTTTAAAGATTAAAATAAAATAAAATTTAAAATACATTTAATACTTTAATGTTTATTTTATTTTATTTTATTTTACAATTATTTTTATTTTTTTTGAATCGAGGGATTTCGTTTTCTTTTTAAACTTTACAAGTTGTAGGTTTCCTTTTTTTAAGTTTTAGTTGGGAAGTTTTAAAATGTTTGCTTTTTAGTTGTTGAATTTTAAAAGCAAAATCATTTTGGTTTCTTCAACCTATTCAAAAGTCACAAGCATACATACGAACTTTTTTTGGTAATAAACCCAAAACTCATCTCACCCATCTATGTGGCTTTGAAAATTCGAACCTCATATTGAATATATTATTTTTGTTGATAAATATTGTAAAATCTATTATTTGGGTTTTTATTTTTTATTTTTTTTAATCAATAACTATTGAAGTTGGGTAATTTAAGTAACGTATTATTTGACCATGTATATTTATTTGGGAGTTACATAGTATATTTTTTTCAAAATGGAGAATATAGCAATAAGAAAACTATAATAATTGATAGATCAGCCACATCTATATATATAATGACTAAAAATTTATGAGTTTAAATTTCCATCTTTAATCATTTTTTTTTAAAAAAAATTTATGAACTAAATAGATATATTAAAAACAATATAATCATATAGGTTGATTTAAAGTTATTTTTTTAGCACCAAAACAAAAATACTTGTTTAAAAAGAGGGTTAATATCAATTTCTTAGTTTGTAATGGTTGAAAACTATACAATGTTGCAAATAGGATTGTTAAATTACAGTATTAACATGTCATCTTTTGTCAAAAAAAAAAAGAACTCTCATCAAGCTAGCACACATTCTTAATGATTGAATTATTTTATTTTTGGTTAAAATGTTATATTTGTTAAATTCTAAAAAAAAAATACAAATGTATATGTACATTGTAGCCGAAACTAACATTACTATGTCTATGATTTTGACTTATAAAGTTGAAAATTTATATAGAAGAATAAGATGCATGAGCTACCCTATTTAATTATTGAAAAATATATATTTTTAGTCTTTAGGTTTGCAAGTTTCAATTAATTCAAATATTTCAAAATTGAACACTTTTATTCCCGACATTTAATAATGCTTACTTTTAATCTATGAAATAACAAAATCATTAATTACATTATGTAATATTGACTAAATTGACATTTAGACTAAATTTTAAATTTCAATATATTAATAAAGTATAAAAATAAACCAAAAAAAACCCAAAAACTAAAATATAGTACTATTAAAATGTAAATGTAAAAATGTTCAATTTTAAAATTTATGAATCAAATTGAAAGTTCGTATGGACTACAAAGGTAATTTTCCTAAATTATTTTAACAAAACTTTATTGTTCCTCCACAATAATTTCTATTACCACAAAATGCACAGATTCATTTTCTTTATTATTCATTTTCCTTCGTATTTCTATTATTTTATAATCATTTCAATTTTTTTTTATCTAAACACTTCCAATAAATTATATTCAATAGATAAGATAGAACAAGTTAACTTTTTTTTTTTTTTTTTTTTTGAAATAGAAAACATTCATTAATAATAATAAGAAAGCAAACAGACCAACTCCACTACAAAAAGAAACAATATCTTATAACTATTTTAATTTTGACAATTCGAACCAAAATCTACAAGAACAAAGAGAGCCACAATTCAAGAAAGTTCCACACGGGACATCAACACCCTACAAATTGATTTTATTACATATGAGAGTAAACTCATGAATTTCAATAAAGAATAAACTCATGAATTTCAATAGTAGGAAGATTGGTTTTCTTTCTCTTTCTTAAGTAGAGAGGTTAACCAAAGTACTCTTAATATAGATGTTTTTATTTATTTATTATGTGATTAGTCAAAAGATAAGCTCAAAACCAAATTAAATTGGGTCATGTTGGGAAGTAAAAACAAAACATGTTTGCAAAGAGGAAACCCCATACGCTATTACTTCAATTATTATAATAATAATAATTATTATTATTTTTAGAAATTACTTCAATTAACTTTAATACATTGCTTATTTTTTAAACATAATTTTATTGCTTTAAATGTACCACACAGCTATATTTCTACCCTTTAATGGGATTAAATTTGAAAGTTTTAGTTAATATTATCTGAAATTTGGATGATCCTTTTGTTTTCTATTTTCTACCTTTTGTTTTGCTTGTTGTATTTGTAAAAAAAAAGGTATAATAGCCAATTATATTTTGTATAAAAAAAGGGGAAAAAAATTAATATTTTGCTAGAAAAAAAAAATCATAAATAGCAATTTTTTAAAATTTTTTCATATATAATAAAAAAATGGGACGATTAAAATGTTGCTTCAATCTATTTTCAACCGATAGTCTTCAAATAATTTGCTGATAGATTTGTCAATAGCCTTTAATCAATTTCGAGATAGTTCAATGATAGATTCTTGCTGAAAAAGGATAAGATTAGAATTTTAAGAAAGTAAAATCATAATCTCCTATAAACAAAATATTTTAAGAAAAATATTATAATTATAATATGTAGCATAAAAGTTGTTATCAATATCAATTTTCCTAATATTTTTGGTATCCTACTTTTTAAAGACCTTTTTAATATTAAATTTTAGTTTTAAAAGAATTTGGAAAGTATTTTGTTTTCTTGAATTCTTATTTTTGTCTTATAACACTACTTATTTTATTTTACTTGTTTCTGTCATTTTAAAAAAAACTTATTTAAGTATCTTCATGTGCAACTTTAGACTATAATATTTTACTGTAAGAGGTCGACCACTGGATTTTGTGTATTTCTCGGTGAATCTTTAATATACTCACGCTCGAATAAGTAGAGTAACGCGCCATGGCCATCACAGTTTGTGAGCTCGTATGATTATCCTCTCAACTCGATGAACTGAAGTTGCAGAAACAATCGAATCTTTTCTTTTTCGATAACGAAGCAGCTATGCACATTGCCTAATTTCTCTTTTGGATTGTAACTTCATCAAAGACAAATTACAAGATGGTTTCCTCAAATTGTTGCTCGTTCGCACAGATGCTTAGCTTATTCCCCTTTGTCTGCAACTTTCAAAAGAATGGGTCTTCTAAATGTATGTAAACTGAGGGGGAATATTAACTTTAGATATTTAAAATAATAGTAGTTAAGTTGCTAGATGATTGGTTTGAGTACTAGTCATTACACATGTAAAAATAAATTGACTAAGTAATGATTTTTTTTTTTGTTACGACAATTAGTGGTGGGAGAATGACCTCTTATATATGGATACCGTTGAGCTACTGCACTTGTTCATACTAATAAAAAAGTTATTGACTCCGAGTTTTCTTTCAATTGTGAGTTTACAAGTTTTGTAATTCAATACTTGCCTAACTTTTTAGTTTTCAAAAAAACTTTCATTAACTACAAAATTAAAATTTCTTTTAAAAAAAAAACTACAAAATTAAAATTGGTATAAATAAGGGTAGAATTAAAAGTTGAAAAAATTTATTAGACATTAAGGTTCAAAATTCAACTATATTCTATAACCATTTTATTTTTTGTTTTAAATTTTAAATTTTAATTTTAAATTTTTGTTTTAAGAAACAAAAATCATATTTGATAACTATTTTTATTATATATTTTTTAAAACTAAAATTAAAAAAAAAAAAAAGTTTGATAAATGTGTTTTTGTCTTTTAAAAACCAAACAACGTTTGATCATTAATTTTTAATGATTTTAAATAAAAGAACTACTTTTATAATATTATTTATTTGACAAACTACAATTATAAAATATTAATTCTCAAAATTCAATAAAATCAAGAAAACTAATAAAAAATTATAATAAGTTGTTGAAAAAGACAATACAATATAAAGATTTATTTTATAAAAAAGTATTCATAGTATATGATCATGACTAATCAATTTATAAAAATCAACCGACATAATTACGAAAGCAACAATATATTAATACTGAAATCATCATCTAATGTTGATTGTCAATTTAATCAATCACTCACCATATGTTTAGAAGATCAACTTAAAATTTTTAATTCATTAAAAAATTTTCCAACCATAATAAAAATTAACTTAAATTACAAATTCAACACAAGATTTTCATTTTTTTTTTTTTTTTGAAAAAAACTAGATTTTGAGGGGGGTTTTGTTTTTATAATTTTGGTTTGAAATTTATTTGATCTTAGTAATACATTTTGGTTAGAAAATCTTATGTATGTATGTGTGTATTTATTATTATTAAAAATAAAAAAATAAAAAATAAAAAATAAAAAATAAAAAAACAACTTAAAGTTGTTAATACTATTCGAAATTAATATAATAATATTAGCATTTTGAATAGAAGCAAAGAAAAAGGGTAAACAATTTTTATAAATTTATGAAGAAAGGAGTGAATTTTGAGAAAAATAACCAAAACTTACCATAAAAATGAATTTTAAACTTTTAATTGGTTTTGTTTTGATTTTGTTTTTTTTTGTTTTTTTTTTTTTTTTTTTGAGATTACAACAATTTGGAACAGGAAACTCGAACTCAAAACTATTTAGTTATTAAATAAACATCGATACTATTGAGTTACTAGTCTCGCTTCCTTATTGATTTATATTTAGAAGTTATCAAATTATGACTTTGAGCGTTTATTGTCCATCAATATGTGGGCAGGATCTCCCATTCATGGTGTCTATTTTTAGTAGTTTTTCAGCATTTACTGCAGAGGAAAAACAAAATCTTGTTTTCAAAAGTTTTCTTTTTCGTTTTCAAAATTTTTAAATATTTCAAAAAACGTTTTTAGGATTTAAAAAAATAAAAAAATGAATTGGTTTGGCAGTTTGATAACCCTTTTAGTTTATTTTTTTAATTTTTAGTAATTAAAATTTAAACTTACTATATATTTTTTCATACTTGATATTTACATCTTATCTATGTTTTTCAAAATTTAGAAAAAAGTAACTTCCAAAAACTTATTTTGTTTTTAAAAATTTGCTAAATATTCACCTAATGCCTTATTTACATATTTTCTTTAAGGAAACAAAATAAATTTAAATTTAAATTTTAAAAATAAAATATTAAATAGTTATCAAACAAGTCTTATCCGTCAGACTTAAAACAAAAAACAAATAATAAAATGATTAACATATTTCCCAAACCTAAAAAGAAATATTATATTTTCTCAAAAAAAGGAAGAAATATTATTGTATTTTTAATGAAAAGGTTTAGAAAAGGTATAGATGAGAAGAGAAGGGGATTAGGGTTTTAATTAAAACAATGGGCACCGTCACCGACGAAGGGATTGGAATAATATTAGAGAGAAAGGGACAAAATGGTCATCATATCTTTCACTATTACAAGATATTCTCTTTATCTTCTTGTCTCCATATTTTGGATCAAGGGGTTGAATTTTGGATTTGTACGTCTTTTGGGAATCCCTACCCTCCCAAATTACCATTTTACCCTTTTTATTTTTATTATTATGATTATGATTGTTATGGGAGTCCTCCTTGTCCTTGCATAAAGCAAACACACAAAATTTGGCTATTTTTGCGAAGATAAGCCTTGGGGAAAATGTACCACCAATTTGACTTCCTTTATAATAATACTAATACTAATAATAATAATAATAATAAAAATAATAGTCGAAAGTACGTTATCCCTTTGTAGCCTCAAATTTTGACTAAAATTACTATCAACTTTTCTTATAACAACCATTTTAGTCAACTTTTTTATAACAATTAAAATTCTCTTTCGAAGTGTTATATATCTATTGGTATGTTTTTCCATATAATTGTTGATGTCTTTAGGGGGGTTTATTTTTGGGTTGTGTTGATAAATTATAAATGAGCATTTTAATTTTTTTTAAAAATTAAAAAAATTACATTTAAACAAATTGTTGCAATCATTCAAAATAAGTTTTTATTTCAAAACCATTCATTTATGCAACTTCTAAACAAAATTCACATGTAAATGAGTTATTGCATCAGTTCTTTTACAAAAAATTTATATTCAAACGAATTATTAGTATAACTCTATTTTTTAATCATTCAAAATAATTTTTTTATTTCTAATTAGTCAAAATAATTTTTTATGCAACTATTCATCAAAATTTCAATTCATGTGATTAGATGTATCTAATAAAAAGGAGGTGGACTAGGTTGTAAAAGGAAATGGTCCAATAAACGGTCAGAATATTAGACATGTAAGCTCTATGATTTTTTTTTTTTTTTTTTTTTATAAAATTTTTTTTATGACTCTTTGTTAGGAAAGATCAAAACTGATGTCTAATGTGTATTAGAGAATTAAATGTAACTCTACCCTCATAAATTTGATTTGGTCATAGAAGGCATCCAAAAAAATAGATACTATGTTTATATGGTTGCATATTGAAGAGGTTAGTGGTAATCGATTTCAAACTTCACAGTCACAAATTAATCTTAAAAATCGGTATTTGTCTCTCATGCATCTTATTTGAGAATAGTAGTACCCTCTGTGTAAAAAAATTTATTTCATATTTCCTTTAGGTTCAAAATGTGTTTATGATGACAAATTTTACAACTCAATCTTTTTGAGGGGCAAGTGGAATATTAGATGGAGATCTTAGATTGAAAAAATGACGGAAATCTCACCTCCAACGTAAGGAGGTAAATTGTTTATCTTATTGTTAATTGATTTGAGATGCAATCTCAACTATCTAATTTGATATATTTAGAGTGGATTAAGTTCAAACGAATATTTAACTCAACAAAAACATATTAAAATTCGATTCAAGAATGATAAACTTAAAAATACATCATTTTGAAGAGTATGTTCAAGACTCTACATCGAAAAGATGAGAAGAACAATAACCATTACGAAAAACTTTCAACATCCAAAAATTGTTCTAAAAAACAAATAAAATATGTATAAAAGTTTTTAAAATCTTTTTTTTTTTTTTGGTATAATTCTCGAATAAAAACCTTAAATTATGGGTTTACTAATTTTTTAAAAAAAATTAAAAAAAATAATTTTTTGATTCAACAATATTTTGGAGTGGAATCTATAATCACACAGTTACTTTTTTTTTTTTTTTTTTTTAATTTTAAATTAAAGATTTCATAGTTGGTAGGTAGGACATATAACATAATATATAATGTCATTTGAACTTTACTTTTTCTACGTCATTACTTGAATCACAAAATGAGAAAAGAAAACAAAATAAATGTAATATTCGAAAAATACGAATATTCTAACCAAAATATAAAATTAGAGTAAAAATATATGATTTTTTTGGAGAATTTGAATCACATATCATATAATTATTAGTATATTATTGAAAATGTTTTTGAAATATAATAAACCATAATGCGAACATAATTCATAAATATAGTATGAGAGGAGAGGGAAAAGAAAATGAAAATTAAGAATGAATATCATTATTAATCCTCCAGACCCACTTGTTGAGTTTGGACATATTCATATTGCTACGTAAAAGAAAAGTTAAGGTCCCATATGAATTTCTCTTATCTTCTCTTTCATTGTCTCTTTTCTTCTCAAAATTTCAAAGGTCAAAGAAGATTGCGTGTGGTGTTGAAGAGGCTTTGAAAACAAAGGAAAGATTGAAACGTCAAAGTTGCAATAATTGTTTCAAGAAATGTATACAAGTAATGTTTTTTTAATTATGAACATTCAATAGTTTAAATTCCTTTTTCATTACTATTTAATATTTAGAACCATTAAAAAATAAAAAAGAGTTGTCATATAAATTACTTTTTAAAATTCAAACACAAGTATTATGAACATTGAGTTTGGGAGGAAATCATCAATTTCATAAAGACATTCAAATATGAGAGATTTTGTGGATATGACGGTGAGTTAAAGAAACACGGGTTTTTGTTTGCCATATTTAAGGAGGATTTAGATTAAGGATTTACTAATTTTTCTTTGAAAAATTACATCTAAATGAGTTTTTGTAACTACTCAAAATAATTTCTCATTTTTACTATTAAAAATAACTCTTTATTTCTAACCACTCATTTTTAATAACTCATTTATAACTACTTAAAATAACTTCTCATTTCTCAACCATTCATTTCTAATAATTCAAAATAATTCATTTTTAACCACTAATTTCTAATCATTCTTTTTTTAACTACTCATTTTAAATCTACATCCAAACATGGTTTAGACTCTAACTTCTCTAAAAAAAAAAAACCACGTTCAAACGAGTTTTTGAATACAACTCTTAATTTTAACTACTTAAAATAACTTCTCAACAAAATCTCATCTAAACCCCTCCTTATAAGAATAGATAGGATATAAATTTTTTTTAATGGTGGGTCAATTCTAGAAACTCCAAAATTGTTGCATTGTGATTTTTAATTTTCTTTTCTCAAAAATATGTGAGTGATGACAAAACATGCTAAGACACACTATCGTAAATTTGGTCTTTAATTTCGGACAAAAATTCATATCAAAGGACTTCTCATGTCGGACAAGTGCACAGCATCGAAGAAGATGACATATAATGTCTTTCATGTCGGGGGTCTTTGATGACGAGTCGCCCGACAGTTAAAGGTGTCAGTCATCAAAAGCTGCCCATCATCATGGAGTGGCTAAATTGGTCAATGAGGGTCTTGTGGTGCTTAAGGTGATTAAATTAATTTCCTACAAATTTCTTTGACATCCAAATGTTATAGGGTCAGGTGGTATGTTCAGTGACATTAGTCGAGGTGCACATAAGCTGGCCCAGACAATCATAGATATAAAAAAAAAAGTTTGTCATCCATTAAAAACTTTCTCCCTCTTCAAGAAAAACATCATCATCCTCAATACCTATGTATCCATTCACATTATTCAACCCCGAACCCACATCAATCTCTTGGAATATGGTTTTAATGTCGCAATGCGATGTACTATAATCCCTAAATTTACGCACGCAAAGAAATGTCAACAAATAAATATGAAAAACGAGTTAAACACAAAGAACCTCAAAATTATGATGAAAAATATAAGAAAACAAAGAGCAAGTTCAAAACTACAGCAAAAAATATAAAAAAAAAACAAGTAACAGTCTCAAAACTACGACAAAAAAATATAGGAAACTAAAGAATAACCTCAAAATTACAGGAAAAACTCACATTTCCGGCGAAAAAATCACAACTAACTTAAGAGAAAACACAACGACTTCAATCGTCACTGAGACAAAGGAAACTCGAAAACAAATATTTATGAAGAAAAGCGGAGGAATATGAAAGGTTGTAAGCCTACGATGACGGGTCACTCTTCATGTAACATCGTCTGCCATGGAAGAATTGGTTTTTTTTTTTTCTAAAAAGTATGACTATAAAAAAAATCGGTATTTTTTTAAGAGTTTTAAAAGTGTCCATCATTGAATTCACTGCAAAAATTTGAATGTTTCCGGCAAGAAGGTGAACGTTTACAGCGAGAGAACACGATGACTTCAAAATCGAAGAAAAAAAAAAACTTGAAGTCTGATTACCAAATACAAAAATGAGACAAGACGGAAATAAAAAACACAGATCTTTAATCAATGAGGGACTATCTTTAATGTCACTCGATTACAAATGACAGGCACGCCCATCCTTAAGAATTTCGAATAAATTAGTAGCTAGGTAATTAGAAAAAATAGTACAAATAAATGAGATTACCATATGGAAATATTCACCTATGATATAAACTAGGGAAATTGCATCGACTCTTCTCACAAAGTAATTATAAATATACGTAAATTCTGAAATATTTACTTTTATAATCCTTAATGCATTTTAATATTTATTAATATCAATACTAATCATTAATACGTTTTGATAATATATTATAAATACACATTAATATCACTATTATAAATATTATGTGACAATACTAATTAAACCAATGACTATATTTGCTAGTTTTTTTTTTTTTTTTTAATTATTGTATTTGTAATTATTTTCTAGATTTGATTAGTCTGGAAAAGTTTCCTATAAACTATTATGGGTTAACTTAGTGTTTAAAGATGACATTAAAGATTCAAGATATTATGGGTTCAATTCATAGTGATCCACTTATTTTAAAAAATTATAGGACGTACTAGACAATATGTTTCTTGATAATAATTGAAGTATGTATAAACTTGTCCAAAAAAACTAGTTACATTACACTAAATTTGTCTACATGTTAAATGTTTTGCAAATATAACAATTTTCTTTAAAAAAATGACTAGATTTCTTCTAGTCATGATAATTAAATGATAGAATTGGAATATGTAAAAAAAGAATTCAAAATTATATTATGAATGAAATACTTCTATAAAAAAATAATAATAATTAAAACAGACAACAAAAAAAAGTTGAAATTTATAATAAATTTCCTTTAAAAAAAACTCAATTTCGTTTAGAAAATCATACAATAATTATTATGAATAAATTTAACATTCTCAAATATAGACTAAATAATCTAGTGAGGGCAGAGAAGAACTTTATCATGTGACAGCATCTCTCACTATCTTTCTCTCTCTCTCTATATATATTTTACCAAAATTTTCCATTTGAGTTTAATTTTTAGTTTTAATATACAAATGACAAATTGTTTTTAGAGTCGTGCGAGGAAACTTAAATAATATACGCCCAAAAATTGCAAAAAAAAAAAAAAAAAGCATATAAAACGAGGTTTTAAAAAAAAGAAAAACTATTTTAGAGTCGTGTGAGGAAATTTAAATCCATATTCCTTTGCCTGAAAAACATTATGGAAAAAAAAAAAAAAAAAAAAAGCTTTAACCCGACCACGTGAAGTTTGTCTCCAATCAAGAGCATACACCATACGTGTATAATTAAAAGTGATTAAAAGAGACTTTATTTAATAAATTAAATGTTGTTTTGTTGGGACTGCCGTCTTTCCTTAAATTTTTAATTTACTTTCATATCATAATGTTTAAAATATGATTATATTATTCTACAAGCAAACAAATAATCAACAAAAGTGAGGTCTAGAATAAGAGAGGAATCTTTGACTTTTGTATATTAAAAAATTTCCAACAAATTTACTTTTCAATGTGATTATGTGTTTTTTAATCATGGAAAATAAGAAACCCAATTTATTATTTTATATGTAATTTTCAATATTGACGTTTTCTTTTTCTAATTTTCGACGTGGGGTAAAATTCTCGGAATTTTAGTGTCGTGTGAATATTGAGAACTTGATTATTCAATTACATATTATGTCATTTGGGAATAATAATTAGATAACTTAGCTTGTAAAAATTGAACTCGTATTTATATTTACAAATGCTATTTAGAAGCAATGTATGGGTTTTATGACAAAGTATATAATAAACAAGTTTCGTAGTAGATAGTATCTTAGACTTAAATTAATGTATAGTAAAAAAGAAAAAACAAATTCACACCAAACAACATATAAATGATTAAACTTAACTCTAATAGGCACTGGATATGGATATACGAAGAAAAGATTCAAGTCTCAACTTCAACAAAATGTCGATATTGAATAATTTTTTAAAAAATCTAAAAAATCAAAAATCAAAATTAAAAAAAAAAAAAAAAGAAAGAAAAGATATTTGTAAATTAACGAACAAGTATTTTTTACCCTTTTAAATTAAACAAATTAAAATGTTGATGATATTTTATTGATACTAAGGTTATATTCTACTGAGTTTTTCTATAATGTAATAGAAATATCAATTCATCCCTTATATTATAGTCGAATACATGATGATAATTATATTTATTTATTTATTTTTGAAAAAAGATAATTATATTTCTCATAACTTGATAAATTAAGCTCAAACTTTTGATAAGGGTGATTTAACCATTTCTAACTTAATTTGAAATTCATAGATAATGTATACAGTTGTACTTTCTATTTTAGTTCATTTTAATTTGTATATATTTGAATAAAATTGAAGTGGAAAAATATATAAATATAGAATGATAAATTTGATATTAAGTTGCACTTATTTTCTTTTTTTAAACAAATTAAGTTTTACCTATAGAGTGAGATAAAAAGTACTTTATTTAGTTTAATAATTTTGAGGAGAGATTCAATCCTGCAAGTTTTTTATCAGAAGGTTATTAAAATCAAAATGTTCGAATATTGATAGTTGGATGGTAGATTCACTCCAACTTCAAAATTATGAGGCTAAATTTATTATTATTTTCTATCAAATATTTTTATGGTTTTTTTCTAGAATATATTTCCATATAAAATCCTACTTTATATATATAGTTCAAGTATGTACCTTACCTCTCTGCTCCATGAAGTTTATAAAAAGTTATTTTTAATATTGATGGCTCCGCATAATTTTTGTAAAAATGAATTTCACTTAATAAGAGTCGCGCCATGATGTATGTTTTGAATTTCTCACCACAGATTTTTTCAGTAGATTTTTCATGAATAATATATATCAGAAAAAGAAGTTAAAATATAGTAAAAATTGAATAAAAATTTTTTTAAAAAAAACTGAGAAAAATATTTAATTGACTTGTGATATTTCAATTTATGTAAATAGATGACTTCAATCAAATAAAATTAGTGATTTTAATTAAATAAAATTGATCTAAAATAATCCAAACAAAATTGATTGAAACTGATCCATTAAACAAAGTGAAAACAATAGATATACTAAAAAAAATTAAATATTTAAAAAAATAAATAAATAAAATAGATATACTAGAAGACAAATTCCAAATTTTATAATTTAAAAAACAACTTTAAGAACTCTTGGTAAATTTCATTTAACAAACGTGTCCAGGTTGAGTTCATTACACGTGTAATTTTCTCTCAGATGCAAAATCTCGATGCCTCGTCAGAAACAACTTGTCCAACAAAATTAACGTCCACGTGGCTTTCTTTCCAAACCCTTATCCACTTTAAAACTTGGCAAGTTTTTTTTTTTTTTTTTTGAGATTACCATAATTAGGAGTGGAAGAATCAAGATCTCTAATCATTTGACATACATTAGTGTCACTGAGCAACTGCTCATATTGACAAATTGAATCCTAAAAGAAATTGAATTTAGGATACAGTCAGATGAATTGGAAAATTCATGTTTTTCGTGTATTTTTTTGTGAATTGATATATTTTATTTAGAATGACTATTCATATTATGTGTTTATTAGAAAGAAATTATCAATTCTCAAAAAAGAAAAAAAGAAACTATCAGAACAAAATTTAAAAGAATTCATATTCCTACTAAAATATATAAAGTGACAATACAATATGTATTGTTGATATAAATATAAGCTACACAAATATCTTTGTTGGATAATTAATTTGATTTTTTATTTTGTATTTACGATAATTATAAGACATTGTTTGATAATCAATTGATTTTTTATTTTTGAAATTTAAACTTATTTTTACTCAAATTTTTTTACAATGTGTATCCATTATTCCTTAAGAAAAATATGTGAATGCTAACCAAATTTCAAAAACGAAAATAAATTTTTGGAAGCTACTTTTTTTTGTTTTTAAATTTTGGTTTGGTTTCTAAGAATATAGGTATGATCTAGATATCTAAATAAGAAAATACATATGGTTAGAGCTTAAATTTTAAAAACAAAATGATTATCAAATAGAACTTAAAAAATTATTCGATATCTTAGATAAATTCATAAAATAAAAAATAAGTTGTTAAAAAAATATAAACCCTTTTGATAATAATTTGTTTTTAATTTCCTAAAAATACCAAGTTCTTATCCTTGGATATATTTTTTGAAGCAATCTTATCCTTGGATATTGATATATATATTTTGTTAGAATATTGATATAATACAATTAAATTTATGACTATATTATAAATTGCTTTTACCTATTAGTTTGTAGCCTAAGCTGTAGGATCTAATTTTACGATTTAACATTTTTAACGCAATTTGAAATTCAATAATAAAAGCATATGATGGTACTTTCGACTTTGGTTCATTTTAATTTTTATACATTCAAAATATTCATTTTTGTTCTATATATTTTAAATATTTGTTCATTTTAATCTTCCTACTTTCTAAACATTTATTTGAGTTCTTATACTTTTGAAAGGGATCATTTTAGTCCTTCATTTTCATTTTTATCTTATCCCTTTGGATCACCATTTTAAATACTCCACTTATTAAACTTCATCAAATAGAGTCATAGGGTTTGATGGTTTTGTTTTTTAGTGGAAATTCAATTCAAAATCATAGTCATGAATTCGATCCCTAGAATCAATATTTGTTCCCTTCCCTTCAACTTGTACTAAAAAAAAATTTCCATTACATATGGAAAACAAATGTTTGAAAATATAGAAACGAAAACTTTGAAAAGTATTTTCTAAATACAATTTTTTTTAAAATACATTTAGAAGTGATTTGAATTTGTTATAAGATAATGTGTACCACAATCTCAAAACCAATTAGTAACGAGAGAAGTAGTTCACCTATTTTATAAATATTAGAAGAACTCTCCATTTTTTTAAGAAAACAATTTAGGTGATGTCTTGACATCATTTAAATATTGAAGCTCACTTATGTGGCTTAATAAGAGTCACACCTTTTTTTTTTAATTTTAAAAAATAAAAATATAAAAACAAGATGGGCTCCCATGAAACTATATAGGTGGGCTTCAATATTTAGGTGATGTCAAGACATCACCTAAATTGCTCTTTTTTTTAATGTGGGACAACAGTGAGATTGTAACTTATTCCTTCAAGATAGTGCCTCTTTTGAGTTTCAAAAATCTTGAATTGAATCTCAATTTATTTTTATTCAACTGAATACCAGTTTTGTAACGACCCAACTTCCTAAAATACTCTAGTGGAGTGTTACGTGTGAATGCATTTAAAATCCAATAAATCATTTCTATAATCATATGCAATTCCCAAGTTAAACTCATAAAAATTATGATAAAATAGTTAATAGTTCAAAACATACAAAAACATGGTTCGGGATCCCAATAGTTAAAAAAAATAAAACAAATACAGTCCAACAGAGTTTAAAAACATGAAGTTCGACATAAAGTAAAAGTAATGCGGAATGATAATGACAACACCGTGTTCATGATCGATGCAGCTTCCAACCTAGCCACCTTGGAATGGATCAGTACCTGAAAATGTAAGAGGTGAGTATATCGAAATATACCCAGTAAGGAGCCCCACCATGGGGTTAAGCATGCAAATAGAACAAAGTTAAAAAATACGACAGCTGAAGCTAAGTGCCTCGCACATGCGTGCCCAGCCCCTAGGGCAGTCACGAGCAAACAATGTTAAACAACGGCGTGCAAGCCGTGAGCAAAATATGGCTAAATGCCAAGCAATCATCTAACCACTATCAGAAAAGGATCACGAGTGAGGAAAACACACAAGTTTCTTAAACCTCAGGTCAGGACACGTCTCATACCGTGTCTAAAGAGACAAATACAATTGTCTCGGGGTAGCCTGACCTTATCAGAGACCCACCAAACTGCATCAGCAGAGATATACACGAATGCCTCGGGGTAGCCTAACCTATGCCAAGGACCTGTCACGCTGTGCTCGCGGAGACATACACAAATATCTCGAGATAGCCTGACCTATGTCAGGGATCCACCACGCTTCTGAAGCGCAACTCTAATTAGCATATCAACAGAGACATACCCGAATGCCCTGGGGGTAGCCTGACCTACATCAGAGACCCGCCACGCTCCCGCTGCACAACTCTAATAGCGTATCCGCAGGGCATACACTTATGCCAGTAAAGTTACCCGACCCTGTCGGGGAGGACCACGAGTGAGGGAACCACATAGGATCCCTAAACCTCAGGTTGAGACAATGACACACGAGTTGAGTCAGCAATGCCATACACAAATGTCGATTAAGTCACCTGACCTTGGTAAGGAAGACCACGAGTGAGGGATCCACACAAAATCCCTAAACCTCGGGTTAAGACAACGACACACGAGTCGTGTCAGCAAGGGCATATACAAATGTCGATAAAATCACCTGACTCTATCAATGAGAGCCACGAGTAAGGGAAACTGCAGGGTCCATAAACCTCAGGCTCGGGGTGCCAGCTGCTAACCCCAGCATGTAGGATGACCGACCTGCCTACAGAAAACATCCCCACAAATGCATGCAAGCTCACCGACAGGCATTCCTCCGCACCTTCATCTATACAAGTGGCCTCTTAAGTAGTCTCGAGGTCAAGCAATGCATGACCGGCTCCCCTTCCAACGTACTGGGCGGGTAAACTGGTGGGATCATGCACACAGCATATAAGGTTCCACGAGTAGATATAGAGAGATAATAACTAGCACTAGAGTCACACGAGATCTAGTCTAGCCTAAGCGAGTGCACTCAACCCACCTGAAGGTTGGTGCGATCCGCAACGTGTGCTCAACAACCAAGAAACTCGTTGTTTCGCACACAAGGTGACAAGTGGATGAGATTCGACGCCTTGGTCGGGTGTAAGAGTCAGCCCGTAGGTTAGTGCAGCCCAACCACGTGTCTTGAAGCAAAGAGGATCCATAACCTCACTCGATTCCTAAGAGGTACTAGCGAATCACAACAACAACACGATATTGATCACGCAAACACAAGCCATAAAAGTGGTGAGCTAGTTGCTCCTCTAGGTGGTCAACACGATGACCGGACCTAGTTATTCTAACGCCAAACATAACAATATACGAACAAACCCTTAGGTAACAAATCAGAGACACCAAGCATATAATCATGGTAGCACGTATACAGTCAAACATAGATGGAACCGACAACATAGAATGCTTAAACTCAAGGCAATCCAGTCTAAATGGAAGGTTAAACAGATAAGCAGTTCATCACGTATACGAGCAAAAGATACAAATCGGGAAATGATGATAAGATCACAATAACAAAACAAACAGGGACTTAACAGTTACGAGCTACGCACGACTCCATGGTACTACAAGTAATAATCAGTTCAAACACTGGATCACAACACCAACACATGCATGAAACAAGTCATCCAACATTCAATTTTCGTAAATCCTAACATGCCACTATTCACATGCTTTAAGCCACAAACCCGGTTCATAATGAAACTCCTTACCTTCCCGACGACTTGACCGAAACACTACGAGAACCCACGAGCTAAACGACGAGCCGAAACGATGAAACTCGAGAGCTCCTAAACATAGAAACACGAGTAAAAGTCAACAAAACCAGCAAATTAAGCCGATCTAACTAAAACGGAGCTTACCATGCGAACGGGGTCGAACGATTGAGCTGGCAACGTGTCACCGAAAAACTGTGGCAGCGGTGGCGCATCGCCACCAAACCTAATAAACTTTACCTCTTTTTCTTCGTCTCGCTCTCTCGGTCACGGAACAGGTCTCGAATTTGCGAAAGGACTCCTCTAGCTCTCGAAAACTACGAAGAAAGAGAGTAGATCTAAGGTGGTTTCAACTTAGCTCGCCGGAAAACTCCATTGAAGGCTGGAAACAAGCTTGAAAACCAGATCTAAGGTGAAAAAACAACTCATCCAACGAAGATGAAGATGGAGAACCAAGAGAAACTCATCGGAAACTCACCACAGCTGGTTGCCGGTGAAGGAACGGCGCCAAGCTACGTGGTTCGAGCTGGTCAGAACGGCGAGACCTACTTCTTCACAGGGCAGTACGAACTCAACTGAGTCGGAGATGAGGTGGCTGGAACGGCGGCGAGGCTGCTGCACGAATAGGGACGACGGAGACATGGCCGAGAGTAGTTGAAACTTGCCGGAATGTGTGCGTGAAGGAGCTGCCGAAAGGACACTCGCCGAGAGCTGCAGTTGAGGTCGCAAAATACAGAAGAGGAAAGGCGATGAGATGCCGACACGTGGCGCTGGAGATCTGGGGCTGAGATGGCTGGAGCACGGGGACGGTTGGATGGGATCTGGGAGGGGCGATCGGATGGCAGAGATTAAGGGGAAGGGAAGATAAAGATGGATGGCCGGGATTTGGTTTTGTTTGGCTGCTTGGGATTGAGGAAAAGGAAGGTGATAAAATGTTTTATTTATATAAAATCATTTTTCCCCTTTTAGAGTAGAAAAACCCTAAACAACAAAAGTTATTTTAATGCCCACCTAAAGTAACAACTTATTCTTACCATTTAAATTCCACATATATAACAAGTTGACATTTATTTAAAACTAAAACAACTTAATATTTATAAAAATCCTAATACTTTAAACAATTTCAAGTTTTAAAAATCTAATTAAACTCTTTAAGGTACTAACACAATTTAGGGATATTTTCAAAAATTCTTTTAATAAACACACAAAATTATTTACAAGAGTTAGAGTGTTACAGACATCACATAAATTGCTCTCTTTTTTTAATGTGGAACAACAGTGAGATTTTAACTTGTTCCTTCAAGATAGTGCTTCTTTTGAGTTTCATTAATCTTGAATTGAATCTCAATTTATTTTTATTCAATTGAATATCCGTTTAGATTTAATGAGTTTTGATAACATATCAGATAATATAGACATCCACCTCAAAACTAATTAGTGATAAGAGAAATAATCCATTTATCTTATAAAATGTTTGAAGTACTCCTCACTCCATGAATGTTGGACGATAATAAGATCACAAAGTTCGTAACTTTTTAATTACTAAACTATCTATAGGTAAATTGTGAGAAGGGGTTCATTTTTTAAACTAATTGTTAAAATGAGTCTCTTTCAAAATAATTCGTGAAGATGGGTTGTGGCGTCTCTACAAGAGACACCACATTTGTTGAAAATTATGAATGGCTGCCACGTGATAAATTTAACGTGAAAACAGGAAAATATTTAACACAATTATATTGCGTCTCTCCTAATACGCAACATTCCTATATTTTATTTATTTTTAAATAAAAAATAAAATTCATTCTACAATTTCTTTTTTCTCCTATATTTTTTATAAAAGTTTTTTTTTTTAGGAACTGAATTTTTTTTTAAAAAAAATCTCCCTAAAAAATTTTGCAATGACTAATCTTTTTAATATATATATA
>JBBMKA010049311.1:0-19737 GCA_037833695.1 Sechiopsis laciniata
AAAAGGAAACTAACATAATTACCATAATGACCCTTTTACAAAATATAACCTAAAAACACATAAATGAAAAGTTTAAATCTAAAATTACATGTAAATAGCAATAAATCCAAAAATTGATGGTTTTGTAACCATTCTTTTTTATTTTGTAACCATCCACAAGTAAATGAAGATCCCTTCTAAGTAGATTGAAGGTAAAATGTTGGGTCACATTCTAATCCATATCATTATAACTACAAGCTACTCCTAATAAAACAGTAAATGGAATTGATGAGGATGTGAAGTGTGTAGTCCCCTTGTCATCAGTTTCCACGAATCCCAGCAGTGCTTCTTTTTCAGAATTGACTCTGATCGTTAGATCAGATTTGGCCATTTGACCAGCTCTCTCGACTTAAGCCTTCTACGGATATTTATAATGTTGAATTACTTGGTCGGCTAGTCCAAATGAGCGAAAAAATCATCATTAATGTAGATCTCTTGATATCCGCTAGAATTTCTTGATTTACGTCGTCTTTTATTACCACCTTGAATTTCTACTTTGTTTCCTTGTTGACGCAATTTACCAAATGCAACTGCCATGTCAACGTGTGAACCCTCAGTTAGTGTTTCCATTCTCATTTCTTAACCCCTCCAGCGTACCTTTTATCATATTCCTGCATTATACAAACTTTCAACGCAAAGTATTCAATATTTATGTTTTTTTCTACGATATTGCACTTTCGATGCTGAATTATGAATGCATGCTAATTTCTATGTTCTTTCATCACATTTTTTCTGTTAGCGCTCGTTTCCCCCTTTATTTCTAGAATAATGTAAACTAAAATAACCTAATATATGCTCTATTTGAGAGCTCTCAAACCCCTTAACTTAAATCATTGCTTGTCCTCAAGTAATGCTCATCTGTTCAGTTAGCTACTCTTTTAATTACTTTAGTATTTCCTTCTCTTCAAGCTTAAATCCATAATTCTTACCACATCTCATAATCTTAGCAAAAAACTTCTTTCTCTTTTCAGTTTTCAAACTTTCCTAAAGATTCAGGTTTAGCCTTAAAATTCTCCTTACCATGACTGACAGATTGTTCCTCATCACAAGTATTTCTCATTACTTAATCTATTGTATCGCAATCACTTCTAGTCTAAATTTTCCCAACATATTCTGTCAAGAATTTTATTTAGGCCCTTATATCCCTCGAAGATTTTGCTATGATATTCGCATTCCTCTTAGGTTGCACTCGTATCTATAATTTTGTAGTTCTTAGAATGACATGTTTGAGCATCAAACAATTCATTTAAGTAAAAGAATTTCAAGCTTGCACTTTTCCATGGACAATGGAATACTTAAGGATCCTAAGGCTTATTCGCACTTTTTCGTCTTTTATTTTATCCCGAATATGCTGATTTTTTTTTCTCGGTCATCCCTCAACCCCAAACTTAAAATCTTCATTGCCCTCAATGAAGGTGAGGCTTTAATTCCCCCAAACTTAGCTATTACTGTGATTTCTCTACTCTATCTCAAGCTCTAAGACTTCCTTGCAAATTTTTGGTTCTTTCTGTCGTTCATGATAAGGACTATTCTACTGCTAGTTTTGAATCTAAGGGAACTTAAGAATTCTTCTAATTGAAATTACGTTTTTCGCTAAATTTAGTTTTACGATAATCATGCTTAGTTAAACTTTCAAAGGGAAAGTGCTGAATTTTTTATAACAATTCAAAAAGGAAATAAAACAAATTGCATCCAAGAATGAAATGCATGTTCCTATCAAAGTAAAACTGCGACTACTCATGAAATGCGGAAGGGAAGTAAAATCTTTAAAATATTGAAAAGAGTGGGACTTCCATCTAAGTTGTCGCATCTTTGTCACCTAACTTGCCTTTGTCTTGCTCCGAATTCAATATTTGTTTTGGAAATTCAGGCCATTCAGAGCAATCTCCCATTTCTATCATGTTAAGCATCAATAGCTCATCTTGCTCCCTTGCATAAGTCAGATATCTCTGTGTAATTTCATAGAACTTGTCTATCTTTTCTGCTAATCCGGCAACAGTCACTGTGTCTCCACTTCCTTACTTTTCTGCTGATTTATCTTTCTTTGATGGAAATATTCTAATAATCTTGTCACAACGTTGCAGTCTAATGCCCTGATCGGCACATAACTGTGTAATTGCAAAGGGATAGTATATATATTCTCGCATTCCAATAGCACATTTCTGCACTTGCATCTCTAGAATCTTTCCCAGGTTGATATGCATTCCGAACTTTATTGCAGAATGCAGCATTGCTTAATCCCTTCTGATTAGTGTTCTATTGGTTGAAGGAATGAATGTTGTCTTAACAATCCGCAACCAATCCTGCAGATTCTCTAAAATCATGTATGCTTGCACTGATGTTCAATCATTCCATTCCGCTCCCACTATTCCGATTACTAATAGGCTTTCTTGCATTTGCTTTGCTGTGGGAGAGTTGATCAATTGTTGGCAGAATGTTGTAGGAACATTAGATGTTGCCAAAGCTTTATTCCATGCAGTTGCTCGACAATCAATTAGTTGACCATCTACTCTTGAGAATAATAGTATTTCTTCATTTAAGTTTGCATAGAATTGGCGCACCCACTCTGTTCTTGCGTTCATTATCGGGTGAAAGTACTTCGTCCATCCCAAATGACCAATCATGGCTTTAATATATCAGATATCTTTAATCAAATTTTGCGCTTAAATAAATTATTTTTCAATGCGATAAACTTATTCTCAGCATTGACAGATGCGGAGGTTTCACCTCTTCTAACTCTAATCTCCATGCTCGGCTGCAATTGCTGAACTACCGGCAACACCCTTGCCCTTATAGAATGAATTCAAATGCTGCTAAACCTTGGGTGCTGCTGCTACTTATCATTAAATACTTCAGCTTTGTTACGAGAGTTATTCTCTTCATCCACACATGGTTCAACTTCTTATGGATCCTCTTCTATGGATTCACTTTTGTCCTCCTCGGGCTCCATCTTTGCACCTTCATTTTCTCCTTGTCCTTTTCCATGCCGAGGGTAGTTCTTTTCAACCTTGTCCGTCAATTCTAATCCTTCTGTGGCTTCGAGAGTGTCTTTATTACCATTCAGCATAATATAAGAGGCAAAAAAATTTCTCATTTCCTCTGTTCTCCCGAAGAACTTTCCACTTCTGGTATGTCATTGACGCAAACTTTCTCTAATTTCTAGTCCTTACTCAGTAGCTGATAACTTTCTGGTTCCACACTCTGAAGGTGTCGAAATTCGAAACTTTTGACGCTCATTAACCTTTTACCTCTGATAGCCTTTCCACACGCCTTACGATTTGAAGTCATGATTCAGACGAGGATAACAACACACATCTTTTGATTTTCTTAAGGTCAAAGCAAGAATGCAGTGATCGACTCTTCCTCACACGCAGTTTTTATAGAATTTGTAAAGATTTTTTAAGATCCTCGTGCAAGGAAAGAAAAGGATAAACTAGAATTCAACACTTTAATTTCAATATTCGAACCAATTCCTTTTTAAACTACTAAAATTTAAAATACAATAAATAAATGAAAAGGGAAAATTACAAATATAGAAAAACTTCATATTCTAATAAAATTCCATAATTAAATTGCACAAAGTTAGAGATACCAGATTTTTGCATTCCAGGAATGCTACTAAGCAGATCTGGGCAGACCTTTGCGCTAATTCCATCTGGCATAATTCATCGGTGCTTGGGCCATTTAAAAATTTTCAGGGCGAAGCCATCTTTGATCGCCTTTGCTTGCCTTCCTTCGCCATATGCCTTGATGCGTAGACTTCTTAACAATCCAAGCGTTGATAGGGTGCAGAATTCTGAGTTAAAGCTCATTTGAATTGTCCAAGTGTCCCTTTCTCGACTAATTAATTCTTGCTATACGTCTACTTCTGTTAACGAGAAAATCTCAGGTACCATTACCGGTAGGCTATGATCTTCAGCGTTATAACTATCTTTCTGCTGAATAGTCGATTCTGCATCTCCCTCTTTGGTTTGATGTAGAACCTCATCAGTTGGCTCTGCAGGTTCATTACCTTCCATGCTCTCTTATTGAAGATTTTCATCTTCATTTTTGCTTTCATCACTTGAGTTTTGCCCAGTATCAACATCGAAATTTCTTTCATTTTCTATCACAATGCATTCTATTTCGTCAGCCTCAAGATTGGCAGGGGTGGCAAACCTCGCTCATGCTTCCTCTTGCTACTAAAAATGTCTCCTTTGTTCTCTGTCTTTTTCTCCTACAAGTTGTAATTCCTTGGCTTCTCTTTCTCTTGTGATTGTGGTCAGTCGAAAATCTTCCCGTGAGAGTTTCCTCTCGCTAAAAAGATTCATCGCTGCTGCCCTATTAAGTACGTTGGCCTCTAAATATGTCTCTTCTGCCCTATACTACTTAATGTGCGTTCTGCTGTTAGTTTTGTCAGAGATTGTTGATGCTCATTGTTAGGCTGTTGAGGTTCTAATATAATACCATTGTTCCTCATCCATTGTCTTCATCTTAGCTACTCTTCTTCTTCTGTAGTTGTGTCCTCTAGAGACTGCCCATGAGTATACACTAGACTCCTAGGTTCATGACTCCTAGTGTCCCATGCTGCTACGATCTCCCCCAAACTGTGACTGATGATCCTAGTTAGACTTCATTGAATAGAATTGTGTTGTGTTGATCTCCTCCACATAGCCTTGTTGCTGAAATTTGTATGTCTGCTGCAGAATGCTATTAAGCTTCCATTGTTGTTTCGCAAAATGATTGAATGCCATTTTTTATGCTCGTGCTTATGGTAATGTATTGCTGTGAGACTCTTTTTCCCTGTTGGTTGTATCAACCTGAATCTCGATTTTCCTGAAATTCAAGAATGCAACCTTTTAAACAATAAAAAACTACTTTCCTCCTAATGATGTTAACTCTAAATAATCAATCCCCGGGAACGGCGCCAAAAACTTGGCCGTGCGATTTTTGTGCTAATAGAATGTCTAGTAACTAATTCAAAGTCTAGAGCAGGAAGTAATAAGTATATATATTTTTGTGCTAATATAATGCCTTAGGATATTGCAGCAAGTAATAAGTATATAAATTTATCGATCCCATAGAGATTGATGTCTAAAGCTAAAATTATTAGGATAAGAGTTATGCAGAAAAGTAAAGCATGATTTGGATAAGTTGTTGTGATTTTTTATTTTAAATGAAATGCAGAAATAAATATGATTCTAAGACTAAAATAAATATGATGCAATGAGTATTGATAATTAACAGTCCTAGAAGATACTACGCACGCGGGCTAGTCAAAGAGATTCTTGCTTCTCTAACAAATAAGTACTTCCGCACTTAATGATTTATGGCAGAGCCAGCTTCTGCTGCGAACTCCATACTAATAACAGGTGACGCAAGCAGTTAGTAAGGTTATTCCTAACACTTTAAACGGTGAAAAGACTTCCACACAACTTAACGTAGCAGACTGGGTCAACATGCGATTCCTTCTTCCGAACTCACTACAAGGTACATGAGTGGGTAGCTAATCGATGCATATATATATATATATATATATATATAATAGCATGTAGTAGTGTAAAACTCAATGACCTACGCTCCTAGCATTCTTCTATTCATGAACAGTTAATAAAAACTCCTACATCGCAACCATAGAAATAAACATAAGATAGAGGTTAAATCAGATGATTTTATTGCAATTACAAAATGTTTATAACTACAAGCTACTCTTAATAAAATAGTAAATGGAATTTATGAGAATGTGAAGTGTGTAGTCCCCTTGTCATCTGTTTCCACGAACACCAGCAGTGCTTCTTCTTAAGAATTGACTCTGATCCTTAGATCAAATTTGACCATCTGTCCAGCTCTTTCGACTTAAGCCTTCCTACGGATATTTATAATGTTGAATTACTTGGTCGGCAGTCCGAATGAGCGGGAAAATCATCATTAATGCAGATCTATTGATTTCTGCTAGAATTTCTTAATTTACATCGTCTTTTATTACCACCTTGAATTTCTGCTTTATTTCCTTGTTGGCGCAATTTACCAAATGCAACTGCCATGTCAGCGTGTGAATCCTTAGTGAGTGTTGCCATTCACATTTCTTAACCCCTCTAGCGTACTTTTAGCATATTCCTACATTATACAAACTTTCAGCGCAAAGTATTCAATATTTATGCTTTTTCCTCAATACTGCGCCTTCGATGCTAAATTATGATTGCATGCTAATTTCTATGTTATTTCATTGCATTTCTTTTGTTATCGCTCATTTTTCCCCTTTATTTCTAGAATAATGCAAACTAAAACAACCTAAAATGTGTTCTATTTGAGAGATATCACGTGCAGTAAGGGATAACTGCTATACTACGCCTTACAAACTTCCGCTTCTGCTTCCGTTCACATCAAGTCCGACTTCTGCCGCAACTCGATGTAATGCTAAACCGGCACTACATATGGAGTATTTACGCGTTTATTCCTAAACTCTGATTCAAAGAATTAAACACTTAATCCTAACCTACTAAACATGCAAATAGAATTAAGTTATTTCATCTTTCGATTTACAACCTATTAGTGCGTGTGGATGGCTGGTCGACACTTACTGTTAAGCTTAAGCTCCTAAATAACATGCATCAATTACACCCTTCCTATTTCTTCTTAACACATGCTACAAACTATTCCACTTTTTCCTAGCGTTGCCTCAAGAAAATTAGTTCATCATACAAATAAAGAATACTGATAACGATATAGAAAATATGCAGAATAGTATTACTGAATGAAATAAAAAAATAATAAAAATCTCGGTTCTCGTTTCTCCAACCTTTCTAAACCTATTACAGAGATCGCCTTTTATAGGCTCCTTCGTCAACTCTCAAAATATTCTAGAATAGGCACAAATCAATCAACGAGACATCTTTCCTTGTATAAACTTGCCAATTGAGTTTTATTTGTCTAAGGCAAGAATCTCTTTTTTTAAGCAATCCGTATCGTAATTGTCTGGTTAGTCAACTTCTTGCTCCCAATTGATTCTTTTTTTTTATTTTGCTTGAAGTGTGTTGGCAATTCTTGAGCATAATTGTTTGCGTTCACGCGTCTCAAATCTCTACTCCGCATTATGCCGTAAGCACCAATTCCTGCAAAACAGTTTGTCAACATAAGCCTTACTAAGTATGTGTTAAGTGTGCTAATTCATTCATTTTAAGCTCTATAATTCAAATCTCGCAATTTATTCCCCTAATTACATCTTTTCCTCTTTATTTTAACCTCATTCCCATCAAATTTTAATTGATAGCCGCAAACATTGATCCACAATTATCTTGAATTCTGACTCTATTTAAGAGTCATCAGATCTCATTTTAGGCTTTTTTGACATTAAGATATGTAGGTTTTTGGTTTGAAAATGCCAGTTTTCCCCCTAGTTTTCATAGGATGGGCATTAACCACAAAGGCTGGTATATTAACCACAGAGGTATCCACTTCAGATACTTTATCGTTAGACGATACAATTGGCTGAACTATGGTGCAAAGGGTAGGTTCAGTATATTGAGTATCACCTTATGTTGCTGGCAGTGGCAACTGTGTGGGATTTGGTGAGTTAACATTTATATAAAAAGTTTGTTGTAAACTGTGGTTTTCCCTTTGCTCTGGCCCAGAGAGAATAAGAACATGGGATTGAATTTGAGTTGTAGGTGCAGAGTGCGAGACATTTGGTATTTGTGAAAAAAATGAAAGAATGTTCATCAAATATGACATTCCTTGAAACATATACCCTCCCATTAGTATCAAGACATTTATACCCTTTGTGTAATGAACTATAACCAAGAAAAGTAAATCGAAAATCAAGTTTATGCATGTTGTATGGACGGAGGTAAGGAAAGCACTTACAACCGAAGACTTTAAGTTGAGAATAGTCTAGCACTTGATTAAAGAGCTTCTCCAAGGGACTAATACCACGAAAAATAGATGTAGGCAACTTGTTAATCAAGAACACAGCTGTAGAGAAAGCATCATCCCAAAACATAAGAGGCAAAGAAGCAAGCGATAAAAAAGTTAGCCCAGTTTCAACTATGTGTCTATGCTTTCGCTCGACTATACCATTTTATTTTGATGTATATGGGCATGTCAACCTATGAGTAATGCCATGTGTTTGAAAAAAAAGGAAAGAGAGGTTTAAATTCAGAACCTCCATCATTTTGGACACGAACTATAGGATTGCCTAGAACCTTTTCAACATGAGTTTTGAAAACTTTAAAAATAGATGCAGCCTCAGATTTAGATTGAAGAAAATAAATTCATGTGAAGCGAGAAAATACATCATCAAAGCTCATATAATATTTGAACCTTTTTCTTGAAATAGTATGAGCCGGTCCCCACAAATCAATAACAATAAGCTGCAAAGGTTTAGTATAAAGTGTTAGAGATGAAGAATAAGGTGCAGCATGTATTTTTCCATTTGCACAAGCATTGCAAAAAGAATTAACATTGTTCTTAGATAGATCGGAAGGCATATAAGTACGAACAATATCATGCACAATTAAAGAGGCAGGATGCCCAAGTCTTTTGTGCCAAAGATCAACCTTAGATGGCTGAGTAACAAAGGACAAACATGTAGAGGAAACAATGCTAGTGTTTGTTTCAACTATTTTATTTGCAGACGAATTTGAAAAAATGAGGTTTCATGGGAAGCGGTATAGCCCTTCATGGAGAGTCCCTTGGAGTAGAACCCGATCAGTTGCTAAATCCTTCACAAGACAAAAAGATGGGTGAAACTCAAAGAAAACATTATTATCACGAGCAAATTGGCTAACACTACTTAAGTTCTTAGTAATTAGTGGAATATGTAACAGGTTATTCAAATGAAAAACTGTGTTGTTAGAGGAAATTATTGAACCATAACCAGTATGAGAGATTTTGAAACCTGCACCATTGCCAACATGGACCTGGCTCGAGCCACCATACTAAGAGCCCATCAAAAAATTTCCAAGGTTATTTGCTAGGTGATTCGTAGCTCCAAAATTCGGGTACCAATTGCTATCATTATTGTAATAGGATGTAGCCTACATACCATAATAGCCATATTGTGGAGGGGAAGGGTGTGGATAGCCATAATTAGGCATCATTTGAAATTGACTAGCACCTGGCTAAGCTTGAGGCATAAACAGGGGACTCGAGCTTTGATTTGCGAATACACGACAAGTCCTGAAGTTATTTTCTTGTCTATAGTAACACCTGCTAGTTGTGTGACCATATTTATTACAAATGGTAAAATGATATTTGTTTCTACCCCAAAAACGACCACTGCCTCTTCCATTAGAATTGTTCCACCCACAGCCTCTGCCATTTCCAGACTGTTGATAAGAATTCCTTGATGTTTCATGTTCTGACGAACCACGATAAGGAGCAGGCTGTTATTGAGCAACATTAGCTAAACGAATACTACCATCTATGTTAACTAGCTTCGATTCAAGACGTGTTTCATGTGTAATCAACAAGGCCATAACATCTTGACAGAATCATAATTCAATTTTGATGTAATAACGGATATCGTCGATTCATTCTCTACTCCTAAACCAGCTAAGATGTATAGGATATGATCTTCAGTGGAAATCGATTTTCCTACGGCAGCTAAAGCATCAACAACACGCTTAATTTTTGCAAAATAATCGCTCAAAGAAGAGTTACCTTTCTTCATGTTTTGAAGAGAGGATTTCAAGTTTCATCACCTGTGCCAAGCTTCGCGTGTTGAAGATTTGGAGCAGACAGGACCAAATCTTCTTCGAACAAGTGTAATGGAGCATTTGTTGTAGAATGTCTTCAGTCATCGATCCAAGAAGCCACGAGCAGATCAATCGATCTTGCTTCTTCCATATAGTATAAGTAGGATTAGGTTGAGAGACATCTGCAGTCAATACGCACCTGAGTTTTCTCAGTCAGCAGAATTGAATCAGACGCAATGTGATTATCGTACAGATCATAGCCTTATAGAGAAAATTCGACTTGAAATTTCCACAGCAAGAAGTTTTCATTGCTCAATCTTACGGTAGAAATGTTGTTGCCAGGATTAACAATCGTCGTCAAGGAGGCTGAAGAACAAAGAAGATCAGAGGTTTTTGCCAAACTCTCTATAGGAAAAAAAAATTTATCGTTAGACACGCAGCTCTGATACCATGTGATGATAATCAAAGTACGTGCAAAGCAATATAAGGAGAAAAACCTCTATGCTTCATTCAATATTTGAAAATCATCTCAAGAGATATTCAGCAACTCTATAATGAAGAAGAAAAGAGAGATGCTACACAGAGATTAAAAAACTCCTCACTCACACACCTTCTTCACACTACACGAAAAGAAGAAAAGAACCCTAACAGATTTTACCCACACACTTAGGCTTCCTATTACATTAGTTTGATAACATGCCCATTACACTTGGCACGTGGGCCTGGGCTAATACTTAATTGTGTTTCTTTCCTAACCATCCATGCAATTGATATTGTTCGCTGCAATTTCGCCCAAAGCCTCACACTTGCAGTTAATTCTAATTAGTGCGTACACGAACCAAATCCGAATGCATAGACCCAACACTCAAGGCTTGACCCATTTTATATATTGAACCCACACTCGTTTTCTCATATCTATTACTCATTTGTCGTCATCTCGTGTTGCATGTTAAGGACCGATAATAAGGTTTAGTTGATCGTTCAGTCAAGTTGCGTAGAGTGGTCTATCGGTCAAATCGTCGGTGAGGTAAAGGTCTATCTTTATTGTGGTGTGTGGCAACACGTGATCAAAATAGTTACATAATTGCTCTATATAAATGCTTGCCTTTTTAATATATATATTTTTGAATTGTTTTTTGAGATACTTGATTTTCGAAATGATTTAGTAGTAGTAGTTTTTATTGTTAGACTGTTGTGGCCATTAGAGGTTTGTGCTTGTGGATTTTGATATATTTAAGTTGCTTCCAAGTTATGTGATGTTTTATATGTTGGTTGGATTGGATTGAGATGTTAGGTGATTATCGTATTGAATTTGAACTTAATGATAAGAGATTGCTGGTTTTGAACTGGATTAGTTTAATTGACTGATTTATCATTATTGGACGAGATATTGATATTAAGAAATGGTTGTTTCTTGAATCGATTGTCGTGATAAGTGAATATTATTATTTTTATTAGAGTGTGATGTAGATGGATGGTTTAAGGATGTGTTGCTTGATCGGATTATAATATGAAAATGTATTTGAGCATGTATTTTTTAACTTGATGCTAGAGCTAGTATGTTGTTGATAGACTCGGTGTAGTCTAAGCTTAGACCTTAGTGTCTTACCTTTTTATTGAGTCCTAGTAGGAGTAGGGAGAGTCACAACTTGTAGGCTGATGACCCATGTAAGTTATAATTAAGTTGTTGAGAATGTGTTGGTTCCGAGGGATGATAAATACATATTATTATTTTTGCAGACTTGCTGGTCCCGAGAGATGATAAATACTCCTATTGTTATTTTTGTGGACTTGCTGGTCCCGAGGGATGATAAATACCCCTATCGTTATTTTTTGTGGACTTCTTGGTCCCGAGGGATGATAAATACCCATATTGTTATTTTTGTGGACTTGCTGGTCCCGAGGGATGATAAATATCCATATTGTTATTTTTGCAGACTTGTTGGTCCCAATGGATGATACATACCCCTATTATTATTTTTGCAGACTTGCTGGTCCCGAGGAATGATAAATACCCCTATTATTATTTTTGCGGACTTGCTGGTCCCGAGGGATGCTAAATACCCCTATTATTGTTTTTTCGGACTTGTTGGTCTTGATGGATGATAAATACTCCTATTTTTGCTTTTGCAGATTGTCCCTAATTTTTGTTGCAAAAGGGTGGGTAAACACTCTTTATGTTGTTCGGGTCGTTACAGATAGTGTAGTCACTAAATCCGATATAAATAGTAGCGTGTCAATACTAACTTAAACCTCTTGAGTTCATATCCTTAAAGCTCATCACTTAAGTTCTCATAACAACAATCCTCATAATTTTCTTATGAATTCTTATTCTTTAACTCCAACACTTAAATACTAAAATATCAATGCACATTGTTAATGATCATTACTTAATACTCAAATATAAAATCAAATCTTTAAGATCTTTGGTAAATTTAACTAATTACAATCAATAACTATGCAATAATATCTATAAATAATCAACTCCCAAATTTTGAATTTTACACTTTAATCTTAGTTCACACTTCATAATCACAAGCTCATACTTTAACCGCTTATTTTTATTCAATCCTATCCAAACCTCTTTGATCCTTTAATGAGCTTAGCTTCTTCAACTAAAAATAGTTCTCAACTTTAAACAATGAAAAACAGTTCTCACATTCAATCAACTCATTCTTAACTCAACCCTTACAAGCAACAACCACATATGACATTCAAATAATTATATTACACATCAATTTAACAACCAAGTATGATACTCTAATAAAAATATTAATCACAAGTTTTGCCACAAACCACGTATAAGAGAGTTTGTTTTTCTTACCTGAGCAACAACTTGATTGATTAACCAATCCAAGCAAAATAATATGGCACATAAAACAAGGCAGTAGCATCCTTGTCGGAAACCAAGCACAAAATGAGTGAGAGAGAATAGTGGTTGAGTGGTCATGTGCAGTACTACATATTGGAATGGAAAAAACAGAGAATTTAGAAAAAGAAAGGATTTAGGAAAAATCTTTTTGATAATGAGTTCATTTCATAAAATTCCACAATATCTAAAATTAATTGAATATTTTTATAAAATTTGATTATTTTCAAATAAAACACTTATAATTAATTAAAGAAAAATATGAACATTACAAGTTCTCTTTATTTTCTTTGCGGGTATATTATTCCTATAAAAAATTCCAAATTCAACTATTTTTTTTTAATGTACTTACTAGGATTCAATCTTGAGACCAACAAACATCAAACTAAATTTCAAACTAAATTATAGTTCAACCTCTTTTGTCATCAAGCTAGACACCATTGGGTAACTATTTAAATTTTTAAATAAGTGCATTATCATTAAGTGAAGTCATTATTGATTTACCTTTGATAACAAAAAAAAAAGAGTAATTTTTTTATTTACCAAGCTTATAAATTGAAATAATCACTACTGATGAGTCCATATTCAATTTCTTTTTTTACAAATTTCATAGACATAATTTTGGTAATTCCTTTTCTTTTTTTTTTTTTTTTGAAAAACCTTTTTTTACCCAAAAAAATCAAATTACAAAAGACAAAAAAAAAAAAAAAAAAAAAAAAAAAAAAAGTGAATTATCACCGCATATTTGATAACAATCCATTTAAAATTAAAGAAAAATATTGCTTTTATAAAAAAAGTATGTATATATATACACATATGCATATATAGACATACACATACATATACATACATACATAAATATGTATATATACCCACACAAATATATATATTTTTTGCTATGCACTACTTTTTTGCTTCTTAAAAAAAGTTTAAAAAATAGTCTTTAACAAAATTCCAAAAAACAAACATGCAATTTTTCTCTAATTCGTTTCGATTATTCTTTTAACAATTTCCATCAACATAATCATCATAACTTCATAGATACAAACATAAAATTAATGGTCAAAATCTTTTATCTCGGCCAAGAGAATATCTAGAATCGAGCTTTTCGATCAGTTTATAAAATAAGTTTAAAAATTTTATCCTTGTTATTTTTGGCACTTATGGCTTTTGTTTTTGTTTTTCTTTTTTGGTTATTTTTTAAATTCAAAGTGTCTCTCATTTCCCTTTATCTTTAAGCTCCAATAAACCAAAAACATATATTTTTTAACCTTAAAAAAGATAATTTATTTTTCATTAGATGTTGGAAAAAATAGTTGCAAGAGGCTTTTGATATGACCAATATTGTTCAGGCTTTCCTTTACAAAGCATGAATATTAAATTCTGCACTCGCTACTTTGATTGACTCTAATGTCCCAAAATGAACCAATGTCACATTTTTTTACGCTACTTTTTTTTCTCATAATTCAATTGACTAGCTTTAATCGATAAATATATTAAAATTTGAAAAATTATGATTGTTTGAGTTACTCTCGTCAATTAGACTAGAATGATCCAAAACATAAAGATCAAGCCCAATAACAGGCCCAATGACCTAAAGTGTTATGGAAAATCATACTAAATGTTTACTTTTCACAAAATATTTTAATAAAGGTCTAAATGTGGTGGCATTAAAATTGAGATTAAAATATTATTTTGATCCTTAATTATTATGAAAGTTCCATTTTGATTCGTGAACTTTCAAAAATTCAATCTTAGTTCGTAAACTATCATTTTTGTTCTATTTTTATCTCTCAACTTGCAAATGTTTAATTTTAATTCTTGAACTTTCTAGAAAGTTTAAAAATAGCCATTAGATCTAAAATAAGTCTTAACCATAATTAAAAGTGGATGAAGTGATAAAAAAAATATAATGAAAAATAATTATCATCTTCTTCATCCATCTAACACATCTCTCGAGACTTGTAAAAACAGAGCATTGCTTAATGTTTTTTGCTTCGCTGCTGCTCTCTCTCATTCTCTCCAAATTCATCTTTATTTTCATTTTTATTTGTGTTGGCAGCCTCTCTCATTCTTAACGATACCCTTTGATCTCCAATTCTTGTTTCCTCTCTCATTCTTAACGATACCCTTTGATCTCCAATTCTTGTTTTCAATGAATGGGAATCAGTAATTCATCTTTCCCAGGAAAACCCAGAAACGAAAATGGGAGAAATTTCAATAGAGGAAAATGAGAGATTACGGTGATTGGTGGAGCAGTGATAATAAATAGGCTTCTGAGTGTGATATTTGTCCAATTATGTCGTCCCAAGATCATTTTTTATTTTATAACTTGAAATTGTTGTTCACTCCAAAGTTAATTCGTCTTTGTTTGGGGTTATATTTTGAGCTTTTTGTTAGTGGTTCTTCAGTTGCTGCTTTGTACTTAGCTTCATCATGTCAATTGTTTGTCACAATATATTTGGCTTCTTGGCTCAGTAGTTGTTGCATTTAAACCAAGAAAATCAAGCTCTTCTTTCATAATTGAAGCAGAAATTGTCAAAGGGAAATTCAAAAGTCAATTCTTCAAAATAATCCCGGATCTCAATCTTTCCTCTTTTTAATTCTTCCAATTTTCAATGGAGCAATGAAGTAGAGAAGAAGAAAAAGAGCAAGGATTTGCTAGTACTTTACAGGTATTAAAAATGAGAGAGGCTGCCGAAGAAATAAAGATGAATTTGGAGAGAATGAGAGGGAGCAGTAGAGAAGGAAACAAACATTAAGCAATGCTCTGTTTTTACAAGTCTTGAGAGAGGGGTTAGATGGATGAAGAAGATGATAATTATTTTTTATTATATTTTTTTGCTACTTCATCCATTTTTAACTATCCTTAAGTTTTATTTTAAATCTAATGACTAAAATTATTCATTTGAAAGTTCATGGACCAAAAGGGAGCAAAAATGATAGTTCATGGACTCAAATTGAACTTTTGAAAGTTCAGGGACCAAAATTAAATTCTCATGACAGTTTAAGGACAAAAATGGTATTTTAGCCTAAAATTGATGTCTACTTTGGATATTGGGGAGAAGTGATAAACTATTTGTACTGTTTATGTCCTTTTCATTTAATTAGTTTCCGCACATTTTAAATTAATTAATTTTTCCAAATTCCCTCGCTCCCACTATTTTAGGACTAAAAAAGGGTTCTACAACAACTTGTTTGCTCAACAAATTATATTAAAATAATAAAATTTCAAATTAAATCTAACAATATCCAATGTTAACAACCTTACATTTCATCTTAACCACTCATCACATCACTTTCAACTCATCATAGCCCTTCATTGTGTCATTTTCACCAAATTTCATTTTTTTTCGAATTAGCAACATCTACTGGTTCCATTTCACGGAATTCCATTTTTATCGAATTTCTTCTTCTTGTATCCCTTTCACCAAATTTGATTTTTGCAGAATTAGCAAACAATTGTTGGTTCTTGTATCCCCAAAACGTAGGGTGAAAAAACTCTCTTCGTTTGGTCAGCGACATTCTGCTACATTTTCTAATTCTCATGATTTCACCAAATTACAGCATAGGCATCTTATCGCCTTCTGTGTTACTTTTCAAGTGTAGGGAGCAACCGGTTACAGTCGTGTTTAATGGAAATTGGGATAAGAGAGATATATACTCGAACTACAACACCATCATGGTTTAGATCACCTAAAGCACCCCCATATCCCTACTGATATCGTCGATCGAGGAAAGTCTGGATTTGGACGACAATGCAAAAGTCATAAGCACATCACTATATAAAGACAGGGCACACAAAGAAAAGGCTATAATACTAAAGGATGATAGGAACGTCCAATGGATATACAACGGATTCGTTGGTGGGATGTACAGTGGCTGCTATATCCTGGCGGACATCATCCAGACATGTATCGAGATGTACATCCCGAACTTAGTAGGTAGGACAACCGTGTTAAGAGAAGGCACAATGTTACCCAAAAAAGAGGAATTGAAGAAAGTCCTATGCAACATAGCATTGTCACGAAGCTTCCAATACAAGATAGTGAAGTCTAGTCCGAAACAACTTATGACATGTTGCATTCACGAGACATGTAATTGGTACGCTCACACATCGGTGTACATGAATGGTAGTCTATGGGTGATTAGGTCGACTCCCAAACCTGCCCAGTGGACGTTGTACGAGAGAACCATATGCAGGCCACCCCATTAGTAATAACTGAATACATTGAGTCATCTATTCACTCCACCAAGAAGTCTACATGCACCCCCTGGAGATTACGCAAAGGAGAATCATGATGTTATACATTAGCTACTACAAAGCGAGGAAAGGGATAGAAAAGGCATTTGAACTCATTAGGGGCAAGGCAGAAGACTCATATGTGTGTCTTTCAACATTTGCTGTCAAACTAACAGAAAAAAATCCAGGTACTCCAGACTCACATTCAAAATCGGATGAATTTAAATAGCATATTTACATATTATGTACTCCCTTAAACATCATATATACATTATATGAACCACACATAGCATAAGGTTTTTGGGTTGTTTCAGGCATTATATGTACCATACATAGCGGCGACAGGTAAATTCTAATTGATTTATTTTTTTCAAATCACAACATTTTGAAAAAACAAAGGGTATATACTAGCATGGACGAGGGACGTACAAGGATATTTCATCCTTTTTGGAAGAAAAAAAAATTTGAAAATTTAATATTGTTTAAAAAAATCCAACGTAATTATCTGCTTCGATTTTTAAAATTTGAAATCAACATCGTTATTATTATTATTTTTAATCAATTTGGTTGTTTTAAAATAAATATCATCTCTCATGTTAGTTAGAACAAAATCTTATTTTAAATAATTGTAAAAAATAAAAAAAGATAAATAAATAATAAATAAAAACTTAAGCTAGGGGTACTTTAGACTATTTCATATTAAACTAATTAATTTTGTATTTAAAACAACTAATATTAGACATGTATTTTAAATATTGCTCATTTAGACATTTTCCTAAATAATGTGCTAGATTTAGACATTTACCTATTTTTCCCAAGTGTTATTGGGTATTTTTTTTTCCTTTAAATTTAACGACAATTGAAATTGAATAGATTAGAACTCGTGATTTTTTTTAGATATAAATACATCTATCTTGGTATCTTCCAAAAAAAAAAAAATCTATCTTGATTAAATTATTGTTGTTGACAATCTTTGTTGGGATTTAGTATAATCACTTTTTTGGCATGATAGATGGATTGTGAAATTTTATTAGGACTAGGCAATATATCATTCATTAATTCCAACAACTCTGTGAAACTTTTATCGTTCCATTCAAACTTCGATTTCAGGTTATACAATATAATCAATGATGATCTTTTGGTATAACTCTTACAATTAAGGTATAACGGTTTATTGGCATCCTCTAGTACTTGCTTAAATAATGGGAGTTCCTCGTAGAGATGTCCATAGAGGCGAGACGGAAGAATGGCTTCTATGTCACCACCACAAAAATCAATCTCTGTCCCTGCAAAATTCACAATTTTTTTAACGAGATGGAGTGTGGATTCCCTGCATGAAATTTTTCACTGTTTATTTTTCTTTTCTTTTTCTAATCTTAATTTTTATAAGTATTTTTTAATAATATTTTTAAATAGTTAATTTTTCACTGTTGATATCACACGCTCACTCCCCCCATTCTCCGCAAACGATGATTCTCCGTCTCTGCCTGGTAGAAAAAATGAACATCTCTGATTCCTCGTCATAATTGTGTGCAGCCTCAAGCATCCCTATTGAGTCATCCACATCATATTCATCTTTAACTTCTCACGAAACATCTTCAACATTTCTTTTCCATGATATTGGAACCATGTCAAATCCATGTGTTATAACTTTGATCAATACCGTGAATAAATAGGTCGTCTCTTAATAAATTTACATTTTTTGAGTTAGCATTCACACATTTCAAACATTGAAAATTAGATTTGATGTATGAACTCGTAATTTTATATTACATTTTCCACGTCATGCTAACTCAAAAACGGTTACAAACGTGCATTTTTCAAATTTCAAACCTAAAATAACCACTCCTATTGAATTTATTTCGAATCAAAATTTAAGTAACACGCCCTTGGCCAAGGTGTTTAAAAAAAAACATCTTTAAATAAATCAAGTAACAGTAATGGGTAACCATGCCCGACAGTTAACAATTGTTAAAAAGAAATAACAGGAGTTTAGACATGACATGCTACTGAACAAGGAAACATCTATCCTAACATTAACTCAAAGAAAATACAGTAGCTCCACCCATGATCCCTTCAACATCTTCCAGCTAACCGTCTCGGTGATGTCCCTACTTACCTGGTGGAAAAATAAAACCACAGAAAGGATGAGTATAAAAGAATACTCAGTAAGAACTCCCCAACAGGGTGTAACGGCCCAATTTTTCATTCCAGTTCTCCAGGTACGTTTGGTTTCTTTTCTGCAATTTGGTTGGGCCGTTAGGGTAGCTTTGACCTCTAGGAGCATTTTGGTAATTTTGTCTCCAGGGGTAGTCTCGTAATTTTCCAGGGTTTTGGGGTTGTTCTGTTAAATTTATTGAGTTGGGTTTTCTTCGGTTTCAGGTTTCCAGAGCTAGCTTTGCCATTTTGAGAGATTTGGAGCCTCGGTTGTTATTTGGGAAAATAGATTAAAAAAAAAAAATGCTCTCGCCAGGACTCGAACTCAGGACCTAGAGGGGACACGTGTCGCAACCCCCTTCCTCCCATGTTTTTGCCGAGACCTAGCTATTTGTAGTCGCACTTTCTCTTCCTCCCACTTTTACGAACTCTTTTCTCTCTCTTCTCTCCAAATTTTTGCCCAGCCTTCCTCTTCGCCGAGATCTTTTGCCCAGCTCCCCTCACCTTCACTGAGCAGTAGTCACACAGTCGAGCATCGCCAGCATTGCCCCATCGCACAGCCACACACTACAGCGAAGCCACGCGCACGCCCTCCGCAGCCGCAGATCGCACGTCACCCCAGCAGCTCGTGCATCCCTTCGCGTGCTTGTGCCGATCGCCCAGCAGACGTTCACTCAGTTTGTAACGGCCCAGTTCTTCATTCCGGTTTCTCAGGTACGTTCGGTTAGTTTTTCTGATGTTCGGTTGGGCCGTTA
>JBBMKA010049341.1:0-19721 GCA_037833695.1 Sechiopsis laciniata
GCGGGTCTCTTTCAGTGTCGACGTATCGATGATGAGCCCTATGTGTACTCACCCAATCAAGTGGATCACCCTAGAGGTAAGAAATTAAAAAAATAGTTACCAAATGTTTAGCACATATATTTGAGAATATATGATGCCTGAAATGTGTATTCATTTCTCTTATGTTAAAACTTGAATGACAAAATATTATCATGAATTGGTCTAGTGGTCACCTATTTAGAAATTAATTTTTTATGGATTTTTTTTTTAACATCCAAATATTATAGGATTATGTACTAAAAAAAAAAAATTATAGGATAAGACTGATTGTCTGGTGAAAATAGTTGAGATATATCTAAACTAGTACGAACATCCATAAATATAAAAGCAAATATAGAAAGAAAAAAAAACAATATATTGTATGACTTAGTAGTTTTTTAGATAATTTAGTGCATAACATAGTTATAAATTACAGAATTTTTCATGAGTAAGGAAAAGGAAAAAAAAATCTATTTATGTCAAATTTTAGAAAAAAATCAAATATAGCAAAAGCTCATTCAATCAAGTCACAAAATTAATGGCTCCAATCAAGTGAAATCAATATATTTCAATCAAGTGAAATTGATTCAATCAAATTAAATTGATTAAAGACAAACAAACAAGTGAAATTGATTGAAAATAATGAAAGTTAAAATATTTTGTTATGTATAAAATATTTTTAAAAGTTGCTATACTTCAAATATGGATACTAAAATTTGCCATGTACAAAAAATTTCCTCAATCATTTTTATATTGCAAAAATAAGAACATACAACTTGCATACAAAACTACAGTTTACCTTTAAGTCCAACTTAGTGCATGAGTATATAGAGTTGTTGGAGAGACCTCACTTTATTAATAAGATGTATTGACTGCTTATCTTATCATCGAAAAACAAAATCTCATATTTATCTAACATAATATTTCAATGTAAAATACCTTTACATTTTTCTAAAAATGAGAATGCATCACATTGTTATTAAGGTGCATAAACTATTTGATTTCAAAAAAAAGAAAAGGTGCATAAACTATTAATAAGAAAATACCTTTACATTGCTATCGTTGTCAATTTGATTTTAAGATGAAACTTCATATTTATCTAATATATAATAAGGATTCAAAATATCGAACCTGAAGTGCATGAGATGCACAATAAGCAAGCGAATACTCAAGCCATTTCGGAAGTTTGAAGCTTCGATGCGCAAGATTTCTATGAAACGAAACACTAATGGCATTACCTGTTAGATTGGCTATTACCAGAGAAAGCAACAGCCTACCCCAAGTGAAACAAAATGGTGCAAATAAACAAAGAAGATGCAAAATAAGAAAGGAAAAAGCAACATCTTTATCTAATTTTGTCCACTTTTTCCTCTTATAAAGCCTTGGAGAAGACTTCACAATTTCCTTTGCTTCTTCTTTGGATGCTTCCATTACAGCCTCTTTTATTTTGTATATATCGTTTAGGGTTCATATTTTGTGTATTTATATAGGTGAAGTGTGATAAATTTTGAGTTAAAAAATATTAGTTTATTTTCCCAAAGTGTTTTAAATATTTTCAGCTGAATGCATTTATTTATTTCCTGCTAAAAGTTGTTGGACGGCTTCTATTATTTATTACCATAGTCTTCAACCATAGCTTACTTTCTGTTCATATTTTGCACGCGTCTCAATTTTATTGAGCCACGTTTGGTTGTTCTTTTTTATTTTTTTTTATTTTTTATGTTTTATAAATTAAAATTGAAACAAAATAAGGAGTCGAGTTTTTTTTTTAAATAAAAAAGGAATCGAGTTATAAAGGGCCTTGCTTAAAATAAGGCCTGGGGCTAGGGGTAAAAACTGGTTTAGTCACTTAGGGTGTTTTTTTTTTTTTATATATATATATTTATGACTAGCCGGGTTAGTTTGCGCACGCCACGTAAGAAATTCATTCTTAGGTAGGTGAGAACCATAGATTGAACTCATTACCTTAAACACTTCAAGACTCTCTTTGAACACTAGGCCATTCCGTGATAGTTCTTAGGGGGTGTTTGTTTACCATATTTAACGGAATTTAGATTAAGAATTTACTAACTCGTCCTTGAAAATCTACATCCAAATGAGTTTTTGTAACTACTTAAAATAAATCATCATTTTTACTACTAAAAATAACTCCTCATGTCTAACCACTCATCTGTAATCATTCATTTATAACTACTCAAAATAACTCTTAATTTCTAACTACTCATTTCTAATCATTCAAAATAACTCATTTCTAATAAGTTTTTTTAACTACTCAAAATAGTTATTTATTTTAAATTTACATCCAAACAAGCATTTGATTTTAACACCTCTACAAAGAAAAAAAAAACCACATTCAAACGAGTTTTTGGCTATACCTTTCAATTTTTAATTATCCAAAATAATTTTTCAAAATAACTCATCAAACTAACTCCTGATCAAAACCTGATCCAAACATCTCCTTACTTCATTTGAATGTTTTTTATTCAAATTATTGGTTAGATAGCTTCTTAAATTTTGTTTATCTCATAAATATTCCATCATCTAAGTTTTTTTTTTTTTTTTTGAAGAACCATCATTATAAGATTTTAAACATGTCTACTTTTTATTAAAAAACTTAACAAATTGGAGCTCTATTATAGTTTGCATTCGTCTGTTTGGGTGCAAATAAATGTTTCCCTTATCTTAAGAAACTATGCTAAAAACAAAATTTTTAAAACAACCATACGCTTGTGTTTTATGATCATAGTAGTAATCATAAAAGTTTTGGGTGTTTGGATTTGGAGGAGGGGGAAGGAGAGAGGAAGTGAAAGGGGAAATAAAAGTAATTTAGCGAAAGATAAAAAGAAGCACTTGTTTGGAAATTGATGTTTAGGAGAGGAATTGAAATGGAAGTGACATGAAAACCTTGTTTGAAATTAGAGGTTGAAAAAGGTTTGGGCAGATGGACAAAATATTTATGCATTTTTTCTTATATTTATTTTGTAACAACTATTTAAATCATCTACAATTTTTAAAACTAAAAAAAATAAAATAGAATAAGTTTTAGAAGTATATTTTGAATATTTTTTAAAAAGAAATTATATTGAATGGACTATTTTCAAAAAATAATTATAAATATACATAAATTTTAAAATATTTGCATCTATATTTATTAATACGTTAATACGGTATTATAAATACTCATTAATATAGTATTATGTATTTTTAGTACAATATTATAAGAAATTATGTATATATACTCATCAATATATCAATGATTATATTTGTTAATTTTTTTTAAAGCAATCATATTTGTAATTATTTTTTTAGATTTGACTAAACTGATAAGTTTCTTTCTTTTAAATTGAAATTATCAATAATATTATTATTCATTTAAATTCTTAGTTAATTTCATTTTTTTTTAATTAAAAAAACTATGTTCCTATTTCTTGAATTCAAGTAATCAATATTATTATCATCAATTATTTATTTTTTTTAGAATAATCATTGAATCAATTTAAATTTAAATTAATTTCAAATATATCATATGAATCAATTTTGAGTTTTATTGAATGTTTATGAAATAAATTTAAAATTTGAAAATACATATATATATATATATATATATATATATATATTTGATTTAATTGTATTGAAATTTTTAATATTATTAGTAGTTATTGAATCAACATTAGATTTGAAAATGTATAAACTAATATCAAAATGAATTAAATTGAACATGTATGTATTGTATGAATCAAATTTAAATTCATTGAGTGTATAAAAACTAAAAACGAAATGGTTAAAAATGCATAAAATAAAATAAAAGCAAAATTATAATACAAAAATTTAAATAGACTAAAATTTAAATTTTAAAATCATAAGAATTACGTCATAAAAGTTAAATTTAAAAACATGTACCATTTACAGATAGTAAAATAGTGTTATTATATCAAATTACATATCATAATTGGAAGTTGAAATAGTAGTGGATAACCATAATTATGGGAGAGCATGGCTTGAATCTTGCATGAAATTTAATTTTTAGATTAATATTTAAATGTCTTACATCAACTAAAGTTATAAATTGTCATTCAATTTATATGATTTTTTATTGGAGGTGAAATTAAGCTTGTGATTTCAGATCACTGTACTCATAGTTTCATTGTCCGGTAGAAATCTAATTCAACACCAAAGTCACGGATTCAATCCCTAAAATTGATATTTAGTTTTCATTTATTTAAGAGCAGTTGTACCTTTTTTTTGTAAGATTTGTGGTCTCCTTTCCCCAACTTGTACTAAAAAAAGTCAACTTGAGATGGGCAATTTATACGGGCACAGGAAGACGTTAGAGGCAGGCAGGTTAATTGGCGCACAACTTCTATTCTATTATTATAATTTAGTCCAAGATGTTTGATTAGGTTAAATAATATCATTATTATTAACATTTTATCTTTTAATTTTTTTTTTTTTTAGAATTAGGTTAAATATTATCGTTTTTTTTATATGATTAGGTTAAATATTAGATTAGTCTATTTAATACAATGTTGGGTTCATTATTGAATCAAAATTTGAATTCCATCTTCCAATAGAGGTACACTTACTTCTCCTGTCATCTCGTCTACATTTTATTTTCTTAATTCAAGATTTAAGTTTCAAAAGTCAATTAGAAAAGGGTAATCAAGTTTTTCTCTTTTCTATCATTTTTCTGTTAGATCTCAGGTGAAACTTTGTCTATTGATTTATATCATAGCATTTTATAAAGAAATGAAAGTGTACATAGAAAATTTAGGCCCCGTGAGATAATCATTTTATTTTTAATTTTTGGATTTTGAAATTTAAGGCTACAAAAATTATCATACTATATGTTTTCTTCTACATGAATATTTACATTTTACCTGTATTTATAGAAACCAAACCAAAATTTGGAAACAAAAAAATTAAAGTAACTTTCAAAAGTTTGTTTTTGTTTTTTAAATTTGTTTGGATTCCCATATTTTCTTAAGGAAAGTTAAATATATTGTAAGAAAGATGAAGCACATGTAGAAAATTTGAGTAAAAATAAATATAAATTTTAAAAACAAAAAACAAAAAATCAAATAGTTATGAAATGGGATCTAGTTAAAAAAAAATTTATTCATAGAGATCAATCATCATTTCTAGCACTTAGCCGATCATTTATAAGATTTAGTTATGCTAAATCAACCTTGAATGTCTATTCATAGAGATCAACTTTGAATGTCTATTCATAGAGATCAACCTTGAATGTTTGTTAAATGTCTATTCATAGAGATCAACTTTGAATGATGCTGTTTACATAAATATTTACTCAAAATCAATCCTACAATACATCTTATTTACGATTCAAAATTGCAAGTATAGATTTCTCATAGTTTCGAGTTGAATCGTGTATAGTACGATTTTAACAACCATAACTGTAAATCTCCATAACTTCGAAATTACTAGATTTTTTGAACTTGTACTCCATATTTAAACATGTTGTTTATTCCCCATCCCTTCCTCTCTCCATATCCAATTCTGAATCACACCCTACATGTCTTCATCCAATTACTAATAGAGTATATATTTATATACGTGTGGTGTTTGATGAAAAGTGTGTTAGATCTCTTTTAAATAATTTTGCAGGTGTAGATTGATGGATAGTTAGAGAGCAAAATCAAAATCCTAGGATGAAAAAATCCAACCATATCTCAACAATGTAAAAGAGAATAAACTTTCATTTTGTGCATCCATTTCACAATCTGATGCTACAAATATGTATCAATTTGGATCTAAATTATCATTAAAAAAATCCAAGAAATAAAGTAAAAAAAAAACCATCAAAGAGCCGCCTAGTAGTCAAGAGGGTCTTGGGGAGCTAAATGTCATGGATTTAATTGTTGGTGGCCACCTACCTAGAAATTAATTTCCTACGGATTTCTTTGACATCCAAATATTGTAGGGTTAGACAGTATGTCCCGTGACATTAATCGACGTGCGTGCAAGCTAACTCAAACAGTCACAGATTTAAAAAAAAAAAAAAATAATAATAAAGTAAAAAAGAAACAAGCAATGGAGATGTCATAAATATAGAATACAGGAACAACTTGAAGCTACATGGGACTAGGACCACTATATACTTTACCGACGTTCCACATAGGTCAACAGAACAAATTGCAAGTGATAAATTAGGCCACTTTGTTTTATAACATTAATTTTCCTTGTGACATTCCTCTCTTTTCTATAGATACCAAGAAGTTAGGTTACACAAAGTACAAGAAACTAAAACAACTTCACACATATGACAGAGCAAAACCATTGTCTAAACTTGATCACTAATGATGCCACTCTTATCTCTCATTAATAAGAACTATTCCCCATTTGATAACCATTTAGTTTTTAGTTTTTATTTTTGAAATTTAAGTCTACTACTATTACCTAACCATATGTTGTTCTTAGTTAGATATCTAAATCTTTCATATATTTGTAGATACTAAATAAAAATTTAGAAAAAAAAAGTAGCTTCCAAAAGATTGTTTTTGTTTTTGAAATTTAGTTAGTATTCACCTACTTACTTAAGAAAAACTAGATACATCGTAGGAAAGATAGAGCACTTTGTAGGAAATTAGAGTAACAATAACCTTAAATTTCAAAAATAAAAATAAAAAAGCAAATGGTTATCAAATGGAGCTTAATTTATTGATTTGAGTTTTCTCCCTAGGCACTACTGTAATTTTGGGCTTCAATCACCCACACTTTCTAACTTTTTAAGAAATACGATAGACAACAATTTGAAAAAAAAAACACGAATCTTTAATAACGGGTTGTCATTCATGTAGACACCCGTCATTAAAGATCCATATTTTTAATTGCGGGGAAATCTAATTTGAGCGAGTTCGAACTCCTTTATGTGGAAGCTTTTTTTGATGTGCCTGTGTGAGAATAACCTATGATGTTGATTCAATATGTCTCCCACGTTGGAGATTATCGTAGTAAGTGGTTGGGAATGTAACATCACAAGGTGAAATTTACTTCTTATCTATTGGTGTGGAAGTAGATGAGTAGTTCCCTTAAAGACTAATTTTGAGGTTTGAATAAAGAGTCTCACATTTCACTTCTCCAAAAGGATTTTAGTTATAGTTGAACTATAAAAACTTTTCATTTGAGGAACCATTTGACATTTAAAGAAAATATGTAATTAGAAGGGTAAAACAAACTTTTGACCCAATTGTAATTATGAACAAATTGTAAAGGATTGATTTACAAAAGATTTATTATATTCATGGACATAACTTATCTTTCTGTGCATGAGAGTGAAAGGTTAGACTTATTATATTCATGGAAATAACTTATTATATTCATGGACACCAGTGATGGTGTTCAAAATCGTTGTAGGAAATTTATATCCAAGAAAAGTTTGTAAAACTATAGAAATGTCGGTGGCAAGCAAATGAACAACAACAGTATTTTAAAAAATCGTTGCGGAAAATTAAAAGTTAATTTATATTTATAAAAAAACTAATGACGATTTTAAAAAACTTTTGGATAAATTTTTATTTTCTCTCTTTCGAAATAATTGTTTGTTTTTCGAGATGAGAATAACCGATAGTTTTTTAATACCGCCAATTAATAAATCGTCGGTGTATAGTTTTCAAATTTGAATGTTTTATAGAGGATGTAATGACGATGTTTAAAATCTTCGGCATACCCTCTATAAAACACCTGAGAGCCCATTTGCTGCTTTGCAGGGTCAACTTTCAATGTTAACAAAGAGAATCGTTTTAATTCGTGCAAGTCTACACATACTCAACAACAAGTAATATTAAAATTTAAATTTACATTCCTTTTTTATTTCCTTCTTCTTTGTTTATTTTTCATTCTTTCCCTTTATATTCATCGACATTCGTCTGCCACTTTAGTCGCTGCCATTTGTCAGCATTTCAGTAGCATAACCAAGGGGTCTACAAAACCCAAACTTCTAGGCGAAGGATCTCCATTAACCCACACCACGCAGAGTGATTTAAGGCAACAAACCAAAGACTTAAATATCCATAAGAGAAGCCTGGTAGCTCAGGGATTACAAATTCCAATAGGCCTTATACTCATAGTAAGGGTGGCTTCAACAGCCTCACCAATGGGCCAGAAACCCAACCATATACCTGGAGAGGCATCCTAGGCTACTAGTAAAAATTCGACAAGGTTTTAAGCATGGTTGGCCAACCATCTATGGAAGTCCTGCGACAAGAGACCAAAAATCTCACGTCGAGAGCGTGCTAGCCACAAACTATGTACGCCCGCTGATAACTCCCAAACATAGTAGTTATTTAGGCATATTTTGTGATAAATCTTTGATTTAAATTGACAATTATAGACTACATTTAAGATTAAAATTGTTAGCAATTTAATCTCAAATCACAAATATGCCTGATAAGAAATCAATAATCAAGATAAAACATAATTGAGTAAATGGAGAAAGAGGAGACAAGATATATAGTGGTTAGAGAAATTCCCTATTTCATTGTTGAACCAAGAGCCAAATTCCATTACTCACACAAAAAAATTGGAGGAGAAAGATGAACAATGCCCAAACCTTAAACCTCACCAAATGCTCTCTACATCTCTAATATCTCTCTCAAAGAAAAACTCATCCATAAGGATGCATAAATAGGGTGTTACAAATTGGGTCATAAATAATCCTAACTCACAAATCTCAAATGGGAATACAAAATTACCCCAAGGTAACAACATTTAACATATGGTAAAAAGGTTAAACACACAAAATTCCCAAATACAAATATGTGAGTTTCAAACCAACAATCACCCTCTTAACTAGCATATGGAGCAATGAAAAACGCCCTCTGATTCCAAATGGTCACGAACAAATTAGGCAACTTCAAGTTTGATTAAATCAATGAGATACTCAAAACTATTTACAGCTAGCACAAACTTCATAATATCAGTTGATGTGAGATCGGTGTTGATCTTGAACAAAAATATTTTTGTCTCATATACTGCATCACAAAAACAAATGAACCTCACAAATACATGTTTGGTTTGATCAAAACTTGGATTTTTAGATAATACTAAAACATCTTGGTTATCAAAATGTAGAACAGTGCAGGACAAACTCAAAATTTCAGAAATCAACCCCTTAACCAAAACTGATTCAACAAAAACAAAATGTCCAACCTCAGTAGAATAGAGAACAACAACAGACCTCAAATTCAATTTCCAACTGATCACACTACCATAGAGCATGAGCACATATCTTCTAAATTTCTTCTATTCAAATCGGTTGTACAACCTGAATCATTAGAATCAACAAATTTAATGAATAGACCTTTGGATGTAGTCCTCAAATTTTTCATATCAAATTCAAAACTCAGCTGATGTACCAAATTTCTAATCTATGAACAACTGATTGAAGCAAACAAAATGTCAACAAAATACAATAGAACTTGAAACAAATCATTATAAACAAAGTCTTGCAAATGCCAAACTAAATGATGACAGCCCTCTTGAATAGAACCAACTGACTGTACCAAATCCTCATCCAAAATTTCATACAAGAAAATTGTAGTAGCAATCAAATAAACAATAGGTGAAAACACCTCAAAATACTAAAAGCCATCTTCTTGTGTGAAATCTTTAGCCGCAAGCCTAACCTTGTAACGAGGTTTACCTAAACTTTTAAGCCACTTGCAAATGACAAACAAACTCTTCAATCCAAATTTTAGAGCGATATAAGGCATAACCCAATGAGTTTATTTTCTCAAAACTGGACAGTAGTTTTATAACCAATCTCTATCTATTTCTAATCAGTTGGTAAGACTGAAGCTGTGAGGGCAACAAATAGACACATAATTTTGTTGAAACCAAATTATCAAATTTCAAGGACAAATTTATAAAACCACCACAAATTTGGATCCTAAATGGAACCTCCAAATTAGAATAGATGTGCAACCAAACTCTATCAAACTTATTCTTTTCATATGAAAAACTAAGTATAGAGAAATTATCCAATGGATGTGTGACCAAACTCTATCAAACTTATGTTTTTCATCTGCAAAACTAAGTATAGAGAAATTATCCATAATGCAATGTTCACAAGATGGAATTCTCAAAGATTTAGAAAACAGAATTCCCAAAGGTTCAGATTTAACTTCACCAACAATAGCACTTCCTAAAAGCACATATAAACGATTCACCAATTTTCCAGTCAACTTAACAGGATTATTCTTAGTGACCAATAATAATCCATTACTAGACTTGAAGGTACAATCTGCCTTATCCAAACTACCCAAGGAAATAAAATTTATTCTTAATCCTGGGACATATCTAAATGATGATAGAACATGGGTGGTCCCATTATCCAATTTCAGCTTAACTAAACCAATCCCTTTTGACTTCACAATGTTGATCATTACCCGTAATTACTTTAACACCCTCACACTCAACCACAATCAACCAAAAACCTGTCTAAAGGGAGACATAACAAATTGATCTCTTTAAACTTCTATGGCAAAAAATTAAGGAGAATTACAGCTTGATTTTCCGAATCCAATTTTTCACCAGAAATAACCAAATCCCCACAAATTTAATAAATTCTCAATATTCTCTTCCAAACCTTTTGACGAATACATGCAAAAACCAAATAACCTCTTTAAACCAATAATTTTCCAATTTCAGACTTCATTAATTTAGAATCCATCCAACTTCAAGAGGTACACCAAAAACTCCATTAAAAGAGCCAAATTTTCAGATCTTGAAAAATTGAAAACAAAATAGCATCTTCAAATTTCAATTCCACAAAATTAGCATATAATTTTGTAAATACCCAAAAAAAAAAATTCCAAGAATAAAAAAAAAAAAATTGATGCTTTTATCAAATTGCACAAAGATATACTAAATATCATCTGCACTATCAAAACTTGAAACCATTGCCAAATACTGCCTGCTAATCGAAATTCATTGCAAAACCACTTAGACAAAACTACTAAGTATAAATGGCAAATTGATATCGAAAAAAAAAGTATAAATGGCAAATATCACTATAAATGTGAAACCACCTATGCAAAATATGGCATGGAGAAAAGCCACACAATATACTACCTATGGCCTGCTGCTTGAAAATATGAAAACAAAACATGCACAGTTCCTGTTGGAACAAACTTTAATGTAATTGTTAATTAAAGAATTAGTGGGTAGAACATTAAAGAATTAATGAGTTGTCAATTTAGGAGACTAATTAAGGAATAAGTAGATTTAGCAATTAGTGAGAAATACTTATGGAAAGAACTTGAAGACCAAGTTTGTAATAAGCTATAAATAGAGTGTTCCTTCATTGTGAATTGTAGAGAAAAAAAATGTGAGAACAAGAATAGAGAGTTTAGAGAGAAAGGAAGTGAAAGTAGTAGAGAGAGTTTTTAGACATAAAGAAAAGTGTTTTTAGGGAATTTGTGTTTTATTGTTTTATTTACAATTTTAGTTTCTACAAATTGGTATCAGAGCTGATGGCGAACGTAACAGGTCAAATATCGCTACCATGATTGGCGAAGGCGAATTACGACAATTGGAGCATCCAGATGAAAGCTCTTCCTGGATCTCATGATGCATGGAAAGTTCTCGAAGAAGGTTTTGTAGAACCAAAGGATACCGCAAATTATACGACGATTCAAACTAAAGAATTGAAAGAGACGCGATCGAAGGTTAAAACAACATTGTACATGTTGTTCCATGCAGTTGATGAATCGGGCTTTGAGAAGATTATGAATGCAACTAATTCAAAAGAAGCGTGGGACACTTTAGAGAAAGTGTTTAAAGGAGCCGACCGAGTGAAGCAAGTGCGTCTCCAGTCTCTTCGCGGCACAGTCCTAAACCTAGTTCTTACTCAGCATGCATGAATTTAAATACAGTTATAAATAGAAAACAACTGATAATCGAAGGAATTCATTTATTAAAATAGAAACAAAGGTCCAATAAAACAAACTTTAAACATAGTTCGAGCCTCTAGACAGAGATCATTAAAACAGTTCTAAAACAAGTTCAAAGCTAGCTAACATGCTGAATCAATAGAATACGTAAAGGAAGACAATGCAACGACTCCAATGATCCATCAGCTCCTTCTCTAGCCGTCCCAGCGTTGTCCCAAATTACCTAGTGGAAAACCACAGAAATCAAGGTGAGTCAAAGGCACTTAGTAAGAATCCCCAATCGGGGTACAGTATGCAAGTCACATCATATAGCACCCTAGCATACAACCAATTCTAACAACGAAGCAGGAAATCTCACAACAAGTTCAATAGCAATATAGTCTCAAACCTCGAGAGTCTCTAATTCTCGACTAAAGAATCTATCTCGGATCTCAAAATGAGTTATCAACATAACTCCAGAACCTCGAGAGTCTCTAACTCTTGGCTAAGGTGATCAGCTCACTATGCTAATCCTGGGCACTTAAGAGAGTACCCATGTGTTTGGCTCTAAACTGAACGGAAGGGTGTACTGACACACTAGCCCGAGGGAGCTCTCCTCCCGACATCTAATGTAGATACGGGCACACCACATGCTACTGCAAATTGGATAAATGTAGGCCTACACAAACTATGCCGGTCCAGGTACTCATGCCTAAGACTCGAAAAGGTGTCCACTTATCCACAGCAGGTAGAAGGCCCTCGGCACCCTATTGTGGCAGCCTGTTAACACCAACGCCTGAAGCTAAGGTCGTCCCAAGGTAGGTTTTCACCAAGGGAATGACCCCGCTCTAGCAGGCCACAGACTAGGCTTCTGCTGGAGTGGTAGCTACTCCACGCCCAGCTGTCGAGGGTGAGGAATCTATCCTCACAAAACTCGACCAGTGGGGATAAATACGTTGGTCCACTCTCAGCCTCTGGATGATGACAACCTGACAGGAACTAGCTAAGAGTAAAGAACCCTAGATCTAACAGAGTACCACCAATAGTATTGCACATAGATCTATCAGAATACCGATAATCAACATACAACATAATAGCCACTACAATCGAAATAGTACAATACAGGGTACAACGATCTACATGCCAGTTCCTATCTGATAAGTCACAGCAAACCTATCCACTAGCACATGCTCATACAACAGAAAATAGCAAAACAAGAGCCTATCCACTAACATGATCATTAAGCAGTAACAAATAAGCAAGAACCTATCCACTAACATGTTCAATAGGCAGTACAAACAAGTAAGGACCTATCCACTAACATGTTCCATAAGCAGTAACAAACAACCAGAATACAATCAATGGCAAGCGCAGGGTTCACACAACCCCGACAAGGAATCCTTACTTTAAAAAATAGAATAGAACAAACAATATATGCTCATTGAGCTGCAGAAACCCACCACGTACAAATATCCAACCTAGGCCAACAGTAATAATAACCAATAAATAAACAGACAACTAATATCTAGGCTATCCAACACAATAGGGCTTGGAAACAGGAGTTACCCAAACCAAACAGGAGGCTCGGCAGCACCAAGTCTCCGCTGCGGCAAAGATAGGGCAAAGTTACACTGACACGGGGTTGCTCGGCAAGCGTGTGTAGGGGGCAGCGAAAGCAGGCGAGGGCGAGGCTCGCGGCTAACGGCTTGTGCGTGTGCGGAGCGGCACTGCGAGGCTGGGCGATTGCGGTACGGGTGATCGCAAAGGCGAGGACGAGGCTAGGCGATTGAGGCACGGTGAAGGCGAAGCAGGGCTGTCCAACACGGCTCAGTGAGGTGATTGGTATGTGCAGACGAGCAGTTACAACGGCGAGTGGCTGCGATCGGCTGTGCGGGTGGATATGCGGATCGCGATTGGTGAATGGGCTGGATGTGCGAAGGCAGCGACTGAGGCGAGGATATGATAGGGAGCGGCTAGTGCGTGCGGCGGGCTGAGCGTGGCTACTCAGTGAGGCGATCAACAATAGCTCGAGACGGTTGTGTGGCAATGGAGATTGAAGGAGAGTGGATCGATGAAGAGGAGAAAAGAGAAGAAGAGTTTGCGTTCTCTAGCTTCCTTTTTTTTTTCTTTTCTTTTATTCTCTTCCTGGATCAAAACATAACTCTTCCCTTTTTAATTTCTTTTTATTAATCCTTTAAAACAAAATTCCATTTTTCTCAAAACAAGCCATTTCCTCCCAAAATGAAAAACTAACCCCGATGCCTTGTAAATCACAAAAACAACTCTAATCTTAGTAAAAGACAAAAACGGACTTGAAGCTCAATAGACTACCCAATCTGCCTTTAGGGTAAAATTACCAAAATAGCCTTCAAGGCTAAGACTGCCCTAACGACCCAATGAAACAATAGAAATAACTAGGAAACATACCTAGAGAATTGGGATAAAAACCTGGCCGTTACAATACTTCCTTCTTTTATGACTTTCGTCCCCGAAAGTCTCTAAGACTGAAACAAATCTGGATAGTGAGTCCTCATCTCATCTTCCAACTCCCAGATTGCTTCTTTTGCTTTTTGACATCTCCACTGTACCTTAACCAAACTGATCTCCCTGTTACCAAGGTCTTGCGCTCCCGAGCTAAATCTGCACAGGCTTCTCCTCGAAGCTCAAGTTTTTATTCAACTCTAACGGCTCAAAGTCAACAATATTAGAAGTGTCTATCACATACTGACGTAACATCAAAAAGTGGAAAATACTGTGCACCGCTGCCAAGGATGGGGGCAAAGCCAAACGGTAAGCTACTCGACCAATCCGCTCAAGGATTGCAAAGGCCCCCACAAACCTGGGACCTAACTTTCTGCGCTTACAAAACCTCAAAACACCACGCATCGGTGCTACTTTCAGAAACACATGCTGACCCACCTCAAACTCTAAGTCTCTACGTCGAACATCAGCATAGCTTTTCTGTCTACTCTGCGCTGTCAACATACGAGACTTGATCTTCTGAACTGCGTCGTTAGTCAACTATAATAACTCAGGACCGAACACCTGTCTGTCTTCAACCTCTTCCCAGAACACTAGAGACCTACAATGCTTACCATATAAAGCCTCAAATGGAGCCATCTGAATCATCGCCAGATAACTGTTATTGTAAGCAAACTCCATCAAATACAGATACTGATCCCAACTGCCCAGAAAATCCAACACACGGGCTCGCAACATATCCTCTAAAATATGGTTCACCTTCTCTGTTTGGAAACCTGTCTAAGGATGAAACGCGGTACTAAAACTGCACTAGATGCCCAAACCTTTCTAAAGTGCCCTCTAAAAATAAGAAGCGAAACGGGAATCTCGATCAGACACGATCTTCGCTGGCACCCCATGGTACCGAACGACCTACTTCAAAAACAGTTATGCCCACTACTCCGTGGTATAGGGGATCCTACCGGAGATGAAGTGCGTACTCTTGGTCAACTAGTCAACAATAATCCAGATCTTAGTAAACCCTCTCGGTGTCCTCGACAACCTAGCAATGTAGTCCATAGAGTTTTCCCACTTCCACTGAGGCATGCTCAGTGGCTGCAACAAACCTGCTAGTTTCTGTTTAGGAGCCTTCACTTGCTGGAAAGTGAGACACCGACTAATAAACTCTACAATTTCACTCTTCATGTTGCTCCACCAGAAGGTCTGCTTAAGATCCTAATACATCTTGGTACCCCCTGGGTGCCAAGTAAACAAGAAACTATAAGCCTCAGTGTGCAACTCGGCTCGCAATCTGGCGTCGGCTGGCACACAAAGGAGTCTTCTACATCTCAAACCACCATCTAGGGCTACCACGAAATCAAAGTCTCTATCGGCTTTGACTCTAGCAATCAATCTGCTCAACTCGGGATCACTCAGTTGCCCATCAATGATCCTCTGCCTGATCGAAGGCTGCAAGGTTAACTAGGCTACCCTGGCGGTAACCTCTCCCAATAGTTCTGCTATAGCGGCTCGCTCAAACTCTTTCCACAATGGAAGCTGAAAACTCAATAGAGCTGCAGAATGCGACGTCTTTCTGCTCAAGGCATCAGCCATAATATTGGCCTTACCAGGATGGTACAAGATCTCACAATCATAATTCTTTACCAACTCAAGCCATCTCCTCTATCTCATGTTTAACTCCTTCTGAGTGAAGAACTACTTGAGACTCTAGTGATCCGTGAACATCTGAATCTTCTCTCTATATAGATAGTGCCTAAAAACCTTCAGTGCAAAGACCACTGTTGCCAACTTCATGTCATGAGTCGGGTAATTCTGCTTATAGGGCTTCAACTGATGAGAAGCATAAGTAATTACCTTACCGTGCTACATCAACACGCAACCTAAGACAAACTTGGAAGCATCACTGTACACTACAAAACCACCTGTTCTTTCAAGAACTGCCAAAATTGGGGCTGACGTTAAACTGTGCTTCAGCGTAGCAAAACTCTTATCACAACTGGCATCTAAAACAAACTCAACACCTTTCCTCGTCAATCGAGCAAGAGGTACTACTTTAGTAGAAAATTCTTTGACGAAACGTCTGTAATAGCTTGCCAAACCCAGAAAGCTGTGAATCTCTGCGACAGTAGTCGGCCTAGCCCACGAACTCACAGCATCAATCTTAGTGGGGTCCATGGCAATGGCGTCTCTAGAAACCACGTGACCAAGGAAGACCACTTGCTCTAACCAGATGTCACACTTGAAGAATTTGGCATACAACTGATTCTCTCTCAACGCTGTCAACACTTGTCTTAGATGCGAAGCATGATCCTCCTTAGTCTTAGAATACATTAAAATGTCATCTATGAACACGATGACGAAGCTATCCAAGAATGCCTTGAACACCCTATCCATCATATCTATAAATGCTGCTGGAGCATTGGTCAGCCCAAAAGACATGACCACAAACTCGTAGTGACCATACCGTGACCTGAAAGTTATCTTAGGAATGTCTGCATCCCTGATCCTCAACTGATGGTAACCAGACCTCAAATCTATCTTGGAGAACACAGAAGCTCCCTGAAGTTGATCAAACAAATCGTCAATGCAAGGCAACGGGTACTTGTTCTTCACTATAACTTTGTTTAGCTCCATGTAGTCTATGCACAGTCGCATCAAACCATCTTTCTTCTTAATGAACAACATAGGTGCTCCCCACGGGGACATACTAGGGCAGATGAACCATCTGTCTAACATCTCCTATAACTGAATCTTCAGCTCTTTCAACTCAACTGGCACCATGCGATACGAAGGCTTCAAGATAGGGAGAGTCCCCAGCATGAGCTCAATTGTGAAGTCCACACCTCTCGGCAAAGGCAAACCCGATAACTCATCAGGAAAAACATCTATAAACTCCTGAACCAAAAGTACTTGATCAGCAGTCAACGAAGGGCGACCTTTCCTAGACATCTTTGCCAAATAACCCTAAGTTCTTCGAGCTAACAAATGACGAGCTTTCAAAGCAGAAACAACTGTGGACACACTCTACTCTGGACACTACGAAACTTAAAACTCTGTTTCTTAGGCGGCTTGAACACGACTTCTTTCTGGCAACAATCAATCAACGCGTGGTTCTCCGCTAACCACTACATTCTAAGGATAACATCAAACCCGCTCATAGGCAGAACTATAAAGGTAGCTGCTAATAGCTCTCTGGATACCAGAATCTGACCTTCTCTAACTTTCTCACTAGCAAGCATACTAACTCCTGAGGGAGTTGCAACACACAACTTGAACCCTAGAGGTTCCAGTTTCAAACAAGCTTTACTAACAAACGATGCAGAGATAAACGAATGGGTCGAGCCCGAATCAAACAACGCAAATGCATAATGAACCAAAATAAGTAAGGTACCTGTAACAGTTGCATCGATTCTCTCGGCCTCCTGCCGAATGGTGGCAAACACGTGGTCCTGCTACTGAGCTGGGCTAGTATCTGTTCCAACCTATGGGCACACCCTAGCAATGTGCCCCTCCTTACCACATTTATAACATGCTTTGGGAGATGCTCAACATTAACCATAATGAGCTCTGTCATAAGTCTTGCACTGAGGTGGCTGCCTCACTGCACCCTACTAATGAACCTACTATCGTCTCTGATCTCATCCTTAGTACTAGCCCTGACGGCGCTGTTGCTGACCTCCCTGCCAGGAAGTCTTAGAAGGCTAAAACTTTCTTTTCTGCCCTGAATTAGTTGCCACACTCTAAACTGCTACTGTCGGGGTTTTCACTGTCGGATACTTTCTATTGTAAGTCTTGGCCAAAGCCACGGTCTTGGCATAGGTCTCCAAAGTGAGTGTTCGAACATCTAGAGCAACCTCCATTCTAAGTCCCCGAATGAATTTCTTTATCTTCAGTTCCTCTGTAGCAATCAATTCTAGGGTAAAATAACTGTGCTCCAAAAATCTCTTCTCATCAGTAATGGTGTCATCACCTTGTTTTAGATTTGTAAAAGCCTCTACCATCTCCTGCTGAGCATCTTCATTAATGTACTGAGTCCTGAACTCGGTCTTGAAGAACTCCCAAGAGGCTGGTGGGGACCCTACCGGTCTGGCCCCATCAGTGGACTACCACCATCAGATGGCTGTCTCTATCAACACGTTTGCTGTACACCTCGACATCTGTACATCCGAGCATCCCATAACTCGAAAGATATACTACAGATAAGCTAGCCATTTTGCTGCTACCAATGGATTCTCAGATGCATCAAACTCTCTGGGCTTCCACTTCTCGAAGTCTTTGAGCCACTTGTCACACTCGGAGGCACCTTCTGGAACATCTGGCTCAACAACGGGCTCTTGCTGAGCTGACGGAGCCAGAGGCACTCTCTGTCCTACTAGAGGAACTACTGCACCACCAGGTGGTGCTTACTGAAACAACTGAGCAAACTGGGCCATCTGCGCCTGGGTCTCTGCCTGCTGTGCTACCAAAAGTGCCTGAGTCTCGGCTCTCTACTCGGTAAACATACCCGTAACCATCTCACGCATGACCACGACAAACTGCTCTCTAGGAGCGACACTTTAAGGCAGAACAGCCTCTACTCATTCTCTTGGCAAGATAACAGTCGGAGCTAAAGGTGGCTTGATAAACGGAATAACACTAGACGTGGTCTCCTCAATATCCAGCACGGTGCCCCAACCTCTGCTGGCGACAGCTGACGTCCCAACTCCACTACGTGTAATCAACATCTCTCACGATCTACACCTAAACCACACTGAGTTAGTCCATGCTCGGACCAACACTACCAACAACAGGATAAGGCAAGTATGCTAGATGCAAGTACTGTAAACAAAACTCTTAAAACAATTAACTTTTGACATACCTAACGGCTGTTGGAGTGCTGATGATCATGGGGACTACGACCTAACTCAATAGGTCATTCTACAGAATCTATGACTTTAAGCTCTGATACCCACTGTAAGAACCTGACTCTAAAATAGTCCTAAACCCGGTTCTTACTCAGCATGCATGAATTTAAATACAGTTATAAAAAGAAAACAACTGATAACCAAAGGAATTCATTTATTAAAATAGAATCAAAGCTTAAGTAAAACAAACTTTAAACACAGTTTGAACCTCTGGCCAGCGATTATTAAAACAGTTCTAAAACAAGTTTAAAGCTAGCTAACATGCCGAATCAATAGAATACGTAAAGGAAGACAATGTAATGGACTTCCATGATCCATCAGCTCCTCCTCTAGCCGTCCCGGTGCTGTCACAAGTTACTTGGTGGAAAACCACAGAAATAAGGGTGAGTACAAAGGCACTCAGTAAGAATCCCCAACCGGGGTACAG
>JBBMKA010049352.1:0-19720 GCA_037833695.1 Sechiopsis laciniata
AAACATTTGAAAGTCTAGGGACTAAATTTGGACAAATAACAAAGTATAGGGACTAAAATTAAACATTTAAAAGTTTAGGGATCAAAATGAAACAAAGATCAAAGTGGAGGGACTAAAATGGTATTTTAACCAAACATAAAAAATATCATTTGTTGATTAACTTGATTGTAATATTGCAAGGAAAATCTCTAACTCTATATATAGTTATAATATTGAAAGTATAGTTCCTAAAACATGGGAAAACACTTTCACAAGGTTTAGGTTCAAAATAATTTGGATAACATTTTATAATTTACATAATCTGACCAAGATGCCATACACCAGTATTTTAGGTTGAAATATTTTGATTCATACACTACAGTGCCACTGGAGGTGAAATTATTGAATTGATATCATATCCCAATTTACCTAAATTATTCTGGCTTTTACTTTTCTCCATCAACAATAATGTAATATTTTAACAGGAAAAGATTATTGATATGCTCATAAAGTGAGCTCTATTCACAGTTGCATCTTTTGATGCGAGAATTTATTTGGGAATTTGGTGGCACTTTCACTCTTGGACTATTGGATTCATCAGTTCATCACATGGTAGATCCCACAACATAGAGTCTGATAGCTCCTCTCCATTTTCTTCAAGGATTTCATGCAGATGCCCCTGCTGGCTCCACAACGACCCGTCCCCCTCGTTTCCGAATGAGGGCGGAGCATATTGAAATCCCGACGTCGATGCAGGGAAACAATTGCTTGTTCCCTCTAAATTTGACATTGCTGCATCAGTGAAACTCCAAGGTTGTTGAATGGCCCTTGACAAATCAAGTTTGATATTCACAACAGTACTACCATCTCTCTCATTTGGTTTGTTGTGAATATAAGCTCCCATGGATCTTCCAAGTGGTACATTGGCCTGTTGGAGCTGAAAACCGACACGCTTCTTGGTAAGAAGGTGAAGCATTTCGTCTTTGAAGCAGCCGAGTGCCGCCTCGGCAAGATGGGAAACTTTTGGAGGAGCCAAAGTGGTGGCAATTTCAGCCATGAGGTGGGAAAATGGCTTGTGAGTGACTGGATCAATGCCTATACCTGATAGCTTCTTCTTCAGCTTAGTGTTCCAGTGATTCTTGACATCGTTGTCGGTACGACCGGGTAACTGAGCCGCAATCAGAGGCCACCTGCAGAGTCGAAATCAATCCTGTCATAAATACTGTTATGAAAACTGCAATCAATAGCAATCAAAGATAAAAAAAAAACGTTAGAGAGAAGAAGAAACACACAGAGATTTACGTGGTTCACTAACGTTGTGTTAGCTAGTCCACAGGCAGGGAAGAAGAACAATTGTATTGAGAGAGGCGAATTACAGAGTACAGAATTATAGAATGCTTGTCATAAACGGCTAGGGTTTAATTTGAGTTTATATATGCACTCTCATTAAATTCTATTACATAATGCGTAAGCATTAAACAGAAGATACGTAAACACATGCCGCGAGATGCGTTTGCGCGGGGAATGCGCTAAACGAATGCAGATGCATTCATGCATGCGAATGCGGAATTGGTGCGTTTAAGGCATATCTCAACAAATACAAAATTCATTTTGATGAGTGACAAACAATGTGGATGTGGTGAAGAATATAGTGAACCTGTTGCCAACGACAGAGTGTAGCTTGACAATGGTTTGCTCTTCCGTATCCGAAAATTGGGCGTGGTTGAGGTCGGGCCGCAGGTAATTCGTCCAACGTAGCCTACAGCTCTTCCCACATCTTTGGAGACCTGAATGTGTGATTGCAGAATTAGCCATTGAGTAACTAAAAATAACTCAAAATATTGTAAAGAAAAGAGTGGTATTACCAGCACTCTTTGGGATAAGGCGCCAGTTGGTAGTGCCATGCTGAGCAATGCAGGATGAGAGCTTGTTATCTTCTTCAAGACTCCACTGTCTTTTCCTAACAGTTTCCTTCTCACAGCATGGAATTCTCCCCATTTTTCTTTCCCTTTTGTCTTTCTTTTCTTTTCTTAAACCAAATCCAAATCAATAACAAAAGCCAAAGAACAGAGAAGGCAAGGCAAAGAATAGTGAACTGTTAAAATATAATGCTTTGCTGCTAGCTTCACCATCTACTTGTGGGAATCAGACCTTCGCCCCACTACAAATTCGAAGGCTCCCACACCCGTCTCAAGACCCAGCAAAGGATTTTACAATTAAGTTCACTTGTGAGTTTCGAACTTGAAACCTTCAAGTAACTCGTTCAATACATGATTATTTTTTTTTGTTGAGAGAAAGAAAAAGAAAAAAGAGGATGTTTTTAAACTATATTATGGGAAGAGAGTAGGTTGGCATTGTGTGTGTATATAAAAGAGGAGTGATTGCATGGGGAGGTTGGTTATTTGGTTTCAAAGAGAGAGGCATGAAAGGTGAATGATTTTATTAAAGAATTCAACGCCATTGAGCGTGTGAGAGATGGGTCGGTAGCTCACTCTTCACACACCTGCTGGTCAACTCGTTGACTCTCATGTGGTGTTACTCGCATGCTGCGGGGACATGTAAGAGATCGTCGCAATATTTATTAAGGTTGTGTTTGAGGCAAAGAGAACGAGACGATTATAAAGAGGATAATAATTAGAAGAAGAATATGAGAGAAAATGACTATCTATACTTGGGGTGAAGAGAATGATTATGGAAAGAAACCATTGTTTGTATTTAGGATGAAGAAAAAAATTACAGAAAGAATAAAATAGTGAGTATGAGGAGAATGATTCTCCTTGCCCAAAATGTGAATAAGATGATCATTCTCCGTGTAACTATTCTAAACAAAAAACTCTTTTGTAATTATTTAGAGAGTTCTTGAGCTTTCTGGAATAAAGGAGGATCGACATGCATGAAAAACTAGCTGCTACTATCAGAGAACAAAGAATAAGCATAAGTCTCTTGAAGTAATTTGTGCTTCCTGTATAAAATCGTAACTTCTTTTGTGGATGATAAACAAATTGATGTCTTGATTCTTTTGAAATACGAAGTAAAAGAAGTATTTGTATTTAAAAATATGAATAAGGGCTTTCCATTATAAACTGAAGTTACAAAAAGGTCATTGTCCCAAAGAGTTATAGTTCAATTCAATTGGTTGTTCCATATTTCATTGAGTGATTGCCACACAGAAGAAACATCACAGGCCGTTTTTACAATGACAAGGAGACAGAAAGGCAATTTATGTACTAAAGCTTACACGAATGCTGAGTGTCAAAAGTAGAAATCCCTTGACAACGAAACAATGATTGTGCGACACTTTCTCTAATTCGACAAGTAAGTGGCTCTAGTCAAAATCAGGATTCAATTTCGATTTTATGGATCAACCCCCTCATAAGCTTTGGGAGAATGTTTTTAAAAAAAAAAAATGTGAAAGAAATTATGTTAGAAATCGTGCCCTTTGATTTTAGACATTATTTTGCTTTTTGAGGTCTAGATAGCTTGAGATAAAAGTGGAAAAGAAAGACTTTGAAGTTGAAGCTGAGTAAGTTCATTAAGGACAATCTAAGTGTAACCAAAAGGAAGGACAAATAGAGAAATTCACTTGTAATTATTGCATGAAAGAAGGTAAGGTTACATCAAATATATTGTCCTTACTTTGAGAATAAAAGGAAGATTACAAATGAGAAGAGAGAATAGAGAAGCAGCAAATATGTTTGAGGTTTATGAATAGTCATGACCAGGATGACAGTAAATATATTCTTGATCCTGGCAGGTTTTACCTTTTACATGTCTCCTCACAAAAGTTTCTTTGTGAATTTAAAAGAATTGGATGGTGGAAAAGTGATATGACTCATGATCAACAATCATAGTGGGAAATAAATAGACTTTTTTTCTTCTTTTTTTTTTTATAGGAAACAAAAGCACCTCATTGCTGTATAAAATAGAAACAAAGGACGTTCTATCATAAAAACACGAGGATTAATAAACTAAAATGACCAAGAGATATGATTGGAGTGGCTCAATTGGTTAAAAAAGGCTTTGAAGTGCATAAAGTAATAGGTTCAATCCATGATAGCCACCTACCTACGAATTAATTTGGCCCGTGACATTTGACGAATTTTCTTGGCATCCAAATGTCGTAAAGTCAAACGGTATGTCCCGTGACATTAGTCGAGGTGCACGAAAGCTGGCCCAGACAATCACAGATATATATATATATATATATATAAACATAAAGAAAATTACAACATGCATGATAACCATAAGCAAAATAAAACATAGAGAAATTTCTCCATCAAATAAAGAATAAATGTATTGAGAGATAGAGGCAGTTCAAGGGTCAAATGTGTTTATACAAGTCTGACTAACCATCCAAATAAAGAATTTTACTTTTTTTTTTTTGGAATGAGGACTCTGCTATCATCTACAGCCAAAGTTGAAATATGTTGGATGTACCTTCCAACTTTTGTGAACTTCTTAATTCAACCGAATATGAAAATGTCACAATTAAATTTGCCAAAATTTTGCCCCAAATTGCTAAACCACATATATGTTGCCCAACATAGTATAGAACTTTATATCATTAATTGATAAAGGCGTTGATATTTAGATGGCTCCCAAGCATTGAACAATTGAAACGGTTTGTTAACACAACTCGCTTTTGCACCTTCAATTTATAGAATAAAAGGTTTCATTCAATGACCAAGCTTAAATTTTAATACACCCTTCAGTTCACTGCAAGATATCTGTTGCAATCAATTTTTACAAAATCTAAAAATGCAATATTATGCCTAATTTTCCAAGTTCTTGAGTCATGTATCCTTTAAAACAAAAAAATATATCATAATGGTACCATTTACAAGCAACATCACTAATAATGGTTCCAAATTGGTATCAGAGCTAAAATTGTATTAGAAAATGAAAATAGTTCAAACGTAAGAAATGTCAGGCTGAATATAATAAGAGGACAAATAAAAACTATTACGTATGTAGAAAGAAAAAAAAAATGGACAAAAATAATAAAAATTGGAGAGGTGAAACTATTCAATATTTTTTATCCTCCAAACCCTCACAGGAGATTTCTCCTGGTGCTGAAAAAGCACTTGCTTCCTTTTCTCAGCACTTAATAAAACAACTAAAAGGTCAGTACTACAAAATCTTTCTTTCCCACAAGATTGTTCACAACCTTTTGGGGAAGCAGAAAATAAAAATGCAACATACTCCAACAGTTTTTCATCTGGAAGATCTCTAAGCACAATGGCAACAAAAATCACTTGTAAAAGAGGAAAACAAAGGCTACTCCTATTTCACAGATTCGACAATAACGGATCTACACGTTTCAGAAATAAACATGAAAGAGGAGATGTGTATCTATGCTCCATGCTCTATATCTGCACATTAGGATGGTGAAAAGCCAGAACAAAATTACATGTGAAAAAGAGGGAAGAATCATTTACAAGTTACCAGCACAGAGTTCACAACATGCATGATCACTCGAATGCCAGAGAGATCAACAGGAGAGATTGTTGGCAAACTACGTTGATGGCTCAAAATCTGATACACCTGTTCAAAGATGGGCCGCACGTGCATTGCTATCATCGGGTCTGTGGGATTTATGGCAGCTGCTACATCAGTCATCCATACAATTTTCCGGGATCTATCCTGGTTGATATCACAAGCCAACTGTTGCAGAAGAGACAGCAGTACTCCATGCCTCAATGCAAGGGGATTTGACAAAATGGCCCTAAGATCAACCTGCCAAAGAATACAAAAGGATGATAACATCATATCCCTTTCTAGTTTAGCTGTTGAAATTCTCAGAATTCAGTAATTACTGGCCATAGTTCTAAGTCATGGAAAGATAATCAGTAGTAAAGAAACAGATGCAAAATGATGGTAAATACCAGAATATGTAGATTTTATTTTGAGAAAAAATATATCCATAATTTTATCAGTATGCTACCAATTTGAGAACATCCAGAAGGAACCTAATATGTTTTGCCAGTGCTATAGCCAAATATTCAGCTTAAAGCTTCAATCTACAAAATGACTTATACATGAACTATTCAACATACTCTTCTGTGCTGGTTGGAACTAGAAATATTTTTGTAGGGAAATTTTTTTGGATGAAGAAACAATTTCATTAAGAATGAAATGGGGTCTGATAGGAATATTTTTTAGGGAAAATTTTAACTTTGATATATGAATTTTTTTCAATTCTGTTCTCGAGGTACAGTACAATCTATTAAGGTACAGATTATAGAGGAAATTTAAATTAAGATGAACTAAATGTTCCCTCCTTCACTCCACCTCTGCTTCAGAGTTAAGTACAGAATAAATTCCTAAGCTGTGCTCGAACCGTCATGCCAAATGTTGAACAGTATGCACATTAAATATGCGAATGGGGTCATAGTTGATGTTTCTTATTTAATTAATTTTACAATAGTTGATTAACGATTGAAAGCCTTCATGGTGCTATCACCCAACGAAGAAAACTGCTGCTGCCAAGAAGAAGAAGTGCTGGAGAGCTAGCTGGTTAATCTTTACTCTGATGTGCAATACTCAAAAAAGGCATCATCATCAAGGAGGCTGGGAGCCTGGGATCGAGCTCCAATCAAGACTCTACTTAGTCTTTGTTTCCTACTTTAGGTTTTGGGATTGAGCATCCTGTGATGTTCTTTCTTAAATCCCTACGGAAGGATTCATTCATTGTCTTCTGGATGTTCTTTGTTGTGTTATTTGTATGTCTCCAAAGGATTACCCTGTTATAGCCTGATGATTGAGCATCTTGTTATTTGTATGTCTCCAAAGGATTACCCTGTTATTTGTATGTCTATAAAGGGTCACCAAGAATCCTTCACCCCATAATCACATTTTTCCATAAATCAATTTTTATTCTTTCCGTAACTATTTCCTCATAACCACTTTTTGTTCTTCCCATATTCAATATTTTATTCTCTCAATAATTATTGTCTCCACCCCAAACATAAGTAACGATTCTCCCTTAATCATTCTCTTTCCTATTCTCTCCTAATTCTCGTTTTCTTCATAATCATTCTCATTCTCCTTGTCCCAAAACACTCCCCAAGAGTATTGAATAGATAACTTTAAACTTTGAATCTAATAGGGACACATAGGTCTTGAACTTTCAAAATTAAATCTTTATCTAATAGATTCTTGGCATATTCAACATTTTTTAACAAACAAAACTCTACAACATAAAATTGAATTTTATTTCCAATATTAAGTTTCCAATTGTGTGTTCAATATTTATTAAAAAAAAATGGCATCCACTAGAAGAATGAACAATCTTGGATAGGCTTGGTGGTCGATAAAGGTCGTGGGAGTCATACAGTACTTGGCGGAATATGTACAATTAAACTTCGAAGACCAATTGTAGTAGGACAATTTTTCCGTGAGATTAGTAAATGCATGTAAGTTGTGCATGCCTGAATGCTCACAAATATATATAGTTTAAAAAAAAAGGAAACTAGAAGAATGTACAAACACAAGAAATGTTGGAAAATGACATCTGCACGGAATGGATATAAAACACATGCAAGTAAGAAACAGTCACACCATATATTATTACCTGAGAACATAACCAAGAGACAATGTTCACATCACTTCTCTGTAAAGCAGTGGTGAAAGCTTCCTCATATTTTCCTTCTGATAACAGTCTCGACAGTTCTTTTGTAGGATCCAAAGGAACCTCGACCTAATGCATATGTTGAGAATACATCAGATCAGGCCCGTAAGGGAGATAAAGGAAGAAAAGGGGAAAATGTAAACCTTCTCATGGAGAGCACCCAATGGTCCATTGCTTAGCTGGGTAACCAACGGATTTATCGAACTTGCATGAGCTCCTGCAGTAGCAAGGGCTATCAGTTTTCTTTGGCCTTCAGCCAATTCTCCACTCAAGGACTGTGCCATTGTTGATGCTGAATTTATAGTATCCTGGATCCATTCTTAAATCAATTAGCAGGAGGAAAAAACAAAGAATGATTGATAGAATTACCAGACGCTAAGGTTATCATTGAAGGTATCAAATCATGATAATCAAATAACATCACCTTCAACAATCAAATGGATCTAATAATTTAGCTTCGCTCAAACAAGATACAAGAAAGTCCAAAGAACCTAAAATAAATCCAACATCCAGATATTCAAGAAATCTAAAAAATCAAGGTGTCCTCATCTAACATAAATTTCAAAATATAACCAACGTTTATGTTCTGTATATGGACAGACCTACAAGGCTTATCAATAAATCATAAAACTAGAAGAGATCCTTCTGCAAGATAAGCAGAAGATATTCAAGGCTAGACATGAACATCAAAAATTTACTCTATAAAATCTACCCATCCTTCGGAAACTAAATACCAATTAATTTACCAAACAAAATCATAAAAGGAAAATGGCTCCAATGATTTTAAAGCATCGTGTCATAAATTGATTGCCACATTTTTAAGAAGGCTGTAAGATGAAAGATAAGCTTTGCCACAATTAAAAAATAAAACAAAGAATTAAAACAGGGAGGAGTTAATCTTATATTCTATCAAGAGATTCAGCACAGCAAGTGTACCCTCAAAGCAAGTGCCAATGGAGAATGTGAAGAGTCAAAGCGCTGCTGAGCTACAGCTGAATGTTCAACCAGTCCTTTCTGAAAGGTAGAATCTACTTGCTCAAACATGGTTTTGCACGACATTTCAAAGGCAGGAATTACCAATGCTTCAAAACTAGATTTTAATGCATCCTGCATAAGAAGATTGTTATTCTAAAGAAAACTCTCAAGATCCAAGAGCTGAAAAGAAATTTATCTAATCAATGAATTCTGATAGCCAGAGATTAAATAAAGAAACAGTGACGTTGAAAATATATAAACCTGCAGAGCTTGCTTGCCAGAGGTTTGAAACTGCGCTTGGATTTGTCTAGCAACGGTAGCTTCAAGTTTTGAGTTAACAGATTTCTCTAGTTGATTCACTGCCTTATCACTTACTCCTCTCTACATCGCATAAGGCATGAATAAGGTCCATGAAGAAATGACAAGAGAAGAAGAGAAGGCGTGCTAACAAATTCAAACCTGAAAAGAATCGGTGATGGCAGAAGAAATTGTCTTCTCAATAGCTGGTGTTATTGAACGAACAACGGCAGGTCCAATGGCCCCCAATTCCTTCTTCAGAGCTTTCTCTAAAAAGGCAGGCAAGTCCTTGTTCACAAAGTTTGCAACTAGACTAGTTATCTTTTGTGTTGTATCTTTCAACAATTTTTCATTTTTAGCATTCTCTTCCTGAATCCGGGCCCACAATGCATCATTATTTGCTTTCAAGGCCTTCTCCATGCTTCGTCCAAGAGCTGCCTCCAGCCGTTTACCTTCTTTGGTGACTGGAACTGCAAGCGACATCTGCATCTGCTTTTGCATTTCTTTCTGAGTGTTCATTATCTACACAAAATGATTGGGAATAATTAATAGAATATAATTAGACAGACAAAGAGCCATGTAGAATGCAATAAAATTCAAGCAACCATCTCAAATTGTGACAAAATGGCCCGAAAGGAATTACTCCCTCAGCAGGGATCGCTAAATTTCTACAAATTATTCCATAAAATTAAATATTTTACATTATAGACAAGGGAAAAAAAATATTGGCAACTTCTTGCTAAAAAATCTACTAGCAGTAACCTGATTCAACGTATCTTGGATGGCCAGAGAAGGAGACGAAACAGCTTCAGGTTGGGGCAGGCTTGAACTACCACAAGGTTCAGTGGTAGATTCATTAGAATTGAAAGCACTTGGCAATGGGGAAACCAAGCCTGAGGCTAGAGAATTTTTCCCCTTGTTCTTTTTAACCTTAGTATTAGGTGTTGGAATTTGTGGAGTCGTTGATATAGATGGTTCAGACACCTTTTCAAGCATATAATTGGCTGATGCCGCTGATCTTCTATCTCCCTCACCAGTTCGGGAATCTACCTCTGTGTCCATTATATTAGTATCAACTTGTGGGGCTTGCTCAATGACAAAAGTTTCAGATGATAGTGCACCACACTCTAGGGCCACTTCCATACCAAGATCTGAAGCTTGTGAGCAGAAGTATTTTTCCTTGTTCTCCATAGAACGGTTTTGAGGCTCGCCTATGCTACCATATTCACCATTCTGAGGAGACTTAATTTCACCTACCTCTTTAACCTCTAGCTCAGTATCTTCAACAACTACATCCTGGATATTTGTCTCTCCCTCACTCATATTTTCAATGACATTAGTGATTTCAGAGGAAGAAACAGCCATTAGTATCTCAGAGGGAGTAATCAAATGAGTTGGATGCTTAAACACAATAGGAGGATTAAGGACATTAGACAAATCCTCTCGTGCAATTTTCTCCTCACTGTTTCTGGACTCATCATCCAAGGAAGACACTTCAGACAAATTTCTGTGTATGGCATCCAATTGTCGATTGACTGGGTAGTCATTACCACGCCGGTCTCCAACATGATCACTAATGGCAGTAAAAGGCTCAAAGGTACTGACTGGACTTCTAAAACCAGATAGATTTTTAGATAAGCGTGGGCTCAAAGGAAGAGGAGGTGATGCAACAGAGACAGTGTCTGTGTTACTAGCTATAGTTGACGGTGTAGCAAATTTAGATTCTGTATTTGCAATGGATGCTACATCTTGAGAAGTGGTGCTTGCAGTATATCTTTCTGCACTAGCACTTTCAGAGCCATTGACTAGCACTAAAGCCCTGGGTGTAGAACTGGTGAAGGGTGTCTCGGTTGGTTTGCTCCCAGAATCTTGTGAAACATTTGAATCTGCCTTCTCTAACCCCACATTGTCCAATGGTGGGGGTAAGCACTGAGATAAGTCTAAGGCATATTGTTGTATAGCTTGTGTTTGTACGCAATAAACCTGAACAATATGCGTCAAACGGTCTAATATTTCACTTGTTCCAGTAAAACTTAAAATAGGCATTGTGACAGTGAACTCTGCTATGTAATCCATCCGTGTCGTGGCTGGATTAAGGCTATAATCTAAGTGAATTGCATATATAGCATTCTTCTTAGCATTAGCAAGTATGAGAAGGCCAGCTTGAGACAATGCTACAATTTGATTAAAGAAGGCCGCTTCCACTTGACTTTCAGCTGAACTCTTCAACACCAAGGTCTGGGTGCATTTCCATGATTCAGCATCACTAGGAAGAAGCCAACCTTCCTCACTTGCAGATGACCATATTTTCACTTCCCGATTTAGAGGCCCCTATCAAGAGTTTTAAATGAGAAAATGCATTAGGGAAAATAGGTTTAAAGAAACTATATCAAAACAATCAATTACTTGGAATATAAAAAATATAGATTGGAGTCGCAAAAACTTTTATATTTCCTTTCTTTCTTTCTTTTTAGATAAGAAGTGATTATTCAGCCTTTAACAGACAGTGAGACATCAGGCGCCTACGGCTTAGCCAGCTAGACCCAGTACACGCACAGAACTTTTTCAACCAAGTTGAAAGGAAAAAAGTTCTAGTAATACTTACAGCTGTAATGAGTATAATGTGATCTGGTCGATTCGGAGCAGTCAAGAAAGTAGCTGCATTAACTGGTTGTCCATCGTGTGGTCTCAAAACCAGTAAAGGTGATGCCCTGCGATCTTCCCAGATTTTTATCTACAATGTACATACACGATCAGAAAAAGGAAGAAGTCATAAAGCATGAGCAGTTTTTTCACAAGTAAACATCCATGATCATCATCTTCAAGGCATGGATAATATAACATATTGGTTTCTAAAACGTGAGAGTAAAATATAAATTAGAAGAAAATTTACCAAGAAAAGGGGGGAAACTATACAAAAAAACATTTACATAATATGAAATACATGCCTTGATATCAGCAAAACAACAGGACAAACCTTTGCTTCGGTTGTTTATTCATTAGTTCAAAAAAATGCTATGAATCAGCAAATATTTTGTAAAATGAAAACAAAACACTATGCACAAAACATCTACTAGTCAGTTAATGCAAGTACTTGACAAATCAAAACATCTAAAAAATATAAACTCAACGATAAACAAATTCAGAACTTCAAAAGGATAAAAACAAACCGTTCCATCCATAGAAGCAGAAACCAATCGAGAAGTCATCCATTGGCACATGGACAACTCAGTCACTTCTCCATCATGCTTACCAACAAGCTGGACGCCATCAATCAACTTGTCGAGAGAAAATTTAAGAGGAAGTTCGGCAGAAAAGCTTTCACCCTTCCCAACTTTGGTTGTGTCTATCTTCAGAACAGACTTCCCAAGTCCAACTACCAAAACTTCCTATACAAATTCAGAGAACATTCAAACATAGAGGTTTTAGCAACTATACATCGATGATTAATGATGAATCATAAAAAAAACTAATTAAGAATCCACATCTCTACTAATGGGTGTTAGCATTAAAATAATTATATTGCCTGTTTGTGACAGTGCCAGCAAACTCGTGGATGCACAATTTGCCCCCCTCCTCCTTCCATATGAAGGGCGATAACAACTTTTCCAGTGATTTGTGGGTTAGCTTCTTCATCAGGGCCTTCAGAAATCTTCCAAACATAAACTCGTCCGCCTACGTCAACACTGCAATAAGGAAATAGGTCATAACCCAGTAAAAAAAAATCAGAAAAAAGGATTTTTTTATGAAAACTCCATGAGTGTTAAAAAGAAAATAGAACACCAAAAAATAGGCTATGCAAAAAGCCAATTAAATTTAGGAGGCAGTAAATACCTAGCCAAAAGGTGAACATCTTCTGCAAAGAATGCCATGTCAGTGACCCTCTGAATGAATAAAACATTATTGAGAAATTGGGAGGACAAAAGAAAGGTAAGTGAGAAAGAGGATTTTACTAATCAAAGTTTAACATAACTCAGATAAATGGTAAGAGTACAACATAGGTGTAAAATATAAGAAAAATAACAATAATTTTGAAGAATTCTTGTATTTTCATCCCTTCTACAACACAATAGTATAAATACAAGTTACAATCACTTTCAAAATAAAAAGATATTCTATTTTAATCAAATAAGATATTTAATCTTAAAAGTTAAACCATTTGAAGAAAAATAAAACTTAAAATACAATTACAAGAATACTCTAACTTAAACAAAAACTTACAACATTCCCCGCCAAGATGGGTAGTATATATTATACAAACACAACTTTTTATTCAAAACTTCAAAATTGAGTCTTAGTAAAGGTTTAGTAAGGATATCTATTAACTGATGTTTGGTAGGCACATAGTTAAGTTGAACCACTTCATCATTGACTCTCTAAGATGAAGTGTCAATCAATTTCAATCTTCTCCTATAATGATAATCTTGATTCTTGCAAGACTTACTGCAACTAGATTATTCCCACGCCATTTGAATTGGTGATAAACAATTTTTTTCCTCATTCACTTCAGACTCTCTTGATCCATAGGAATCCACACATGCCATGAGAAAGTGTTCTGAATTATGTTTCAACACTAATTCTTACACCTACGAATAGTTTTTTTTTCTCTTTTGCTTCTCCTTGTTATAAGATTGTTATATACAAATGAGTAATAACTTGAGGTAGAATTTCTATCTATAACATCATCTAGCCAATCTGTATTACCTCAAGATTGCTTTGGTTAGTCTTCTTAAAAAATAGTCCTTTTCTAATTTCTAGTCATTTTTTAGATATCTATTCTATGGATCTGATATACTGCTTCCATATATTCTTCCTTAGTCGTACACGTAAACTAATTAACCATGGTGACAACAATTCCAATATTTGGACGGGTATGGGAAATATATAGGTCGCCCTACAAGTCGCCTATTCACAAGTGTGCTCTCATGGTTGAGTCTGGGTTTCTTTTGGAAATACATAAGAGAGGCTGCTAGTTTATATCTTAACAGATCAGTCTCTTTAAGGTCTTAAAGATATTTCCTTTGAGATTCAAATTAACCTATTTTTTACTGAGCAACCTCCATACCTAGAAAATATTTGACATTTCCTAGATCTCCAATTCGAATTTTTATAAAATTCTAGTGCTTCTTCAACATTTGCAATTCTAATTTATCTCCAGTTTGCAGACAACACCATTCTTTTCTCAACACAAAGCAAGGATAAGGTGTTGCCCTCTCTCTACCATTTATGGCTTTAAAGAAGCATCAAGCCTCAAAATAGACCACCAAAAATAAGTATTTATAAGCATCCACTTGGCATCGGATATTGTTCCTTCCCTTGCCCAAGATTTTGGTCGTAAAGTACAACCTTGCCAACAGTTTGTTGGGTCTACCTGTTACTAGTAAATCACACACAAAGGTGCCTTGGGAACTTACTATTGAAAAGGTGGATCGATGTTTGAAAGTTCAACCCTATTTCATGTGACCTTATTTGGAAGTTGTTTCCCAAAGCAAGCTTTTTTCTACAAATCTCTTCTCCAGGACACTCCTTAAGAAATGGAGAAGGTTCTTTTTGGTAAATTAAAATTTCAAAAAATAAAATAAAATAAGGAGTCCTCGCAAGTCCTAACCACTTTGGTTTACTTCCTCCTCTAGAACTATACTTTAGGTGGTTAATTAAAAGAAATACGATGTTATTTACAAAAACTGTGAAGATATTTCAAATGTTAAGGAAAACATAGTTTCTGCAGTTTCTCTTGGAGCTCTTGGTCAAACCATTTTGTATCTATTTATCCTCCTATATAACTCTAATTGGAGCAGGTCTCCGGCAGGTTGCCTTTTGGTAACACTCCATAATCCATACATCAAATGACGTTCTTGTTTCCAACGCAAATAATGAAAACAAACTATTATAATGAAAACCCAACAAAACAATAACCAACTAAGCAGACAAAAAACAAAGCAATCATTCAAATTAAACGAAAAAAGAAACAAAAGTTGACAGCCAGACCTTTTCATGTCCACGAAACAAAGATCTTAGCGCGGTATTGATATTAAGGACTCGAATATTCCCCTGTTTCAAACCATAGCATATATATGTCTTATTGACCGCAATTTGACGCCCCAACAAAAGCTGAGGATCCGAACCATATTTGGTAATCGGCGTAACTTCAAGCTGTGGCTGGATCTCTCCTTGCAACCTAAAATTCAAATCATACACCACATGATCACCAACCAAATGCCGGCCTTTAGGAAGCTTACTGCTGGGCGTTCGAACTGGCCCGGTAGGCGAAATGCCAGGATTGACACCCTGCATCATGGGAATGGATGTGATGACAGGAACAACAGGAGGTGCAGAGGGTTCCGGCACAGCGGAAGAAGGAGATGGAATCGAACCCAACAGAGCAGAGGGCTGAGGCAACTGTTCAAGATTAGAAGAAGAAGGGGGTCTGATCAAAGCCATAATCCGGGCACCGGAGCTCGAAGGCGGAGGAACAGCAGCGACATTGACCGGAAGCGGGGGAGTTGGGTAAGAAAGAGAGCGCTGTTGATGAAGGGTAGAAAACTGATCCTGAGAGAAAGGAGCGTAGGGATTATGAAATGGGGGGTTGTGAAGTGGGTATGAGAAAGGACCAGTGGGAGGATGGAAAGAGGAAGAAGGAGGCGGAAATGGAGGTGGATTCATGAGGCTAGGGTTTTGGGTGCTCTGAGTAGGGTTTGAAATCGTGGTGGGTTTAAACAATTTCTGCACATCGAATGGTGGGTTCGCTGGATTAGGGTTTGGATTCGAAGCCATGAAGATTGAAGAATCAACCAATACCTAGAATCGGCAAAACTCAGATCGATCTACGCAGCTCGAGATTTGGGATCAATTGAGATGATTCTGGGTTCGATTCTTGCAGCGAGAAAAATCTGGAAAAGTAGAAACGGATTGGGATCTGAAAAAAGAAAGCGAGGAGTTGAAAGAATGAGTGGAAATCCAAATTGGGATCTCGTAAGAAATCCAGGAGACCTGAGAAAGTGAAGAGCGAAAAACCAGAGACAACGGAATTATATCCCGATGAAGATGGAAAATGGAAGAGCTTATTTTTTGACGATCATTTTTTTTTTTTTTGGCCCGCCAATAATATTTAGAAAAATATTGATCCTATAATTTCCAACCAAAGAGCCATTTGCTTTTTTTCTCTACCTCTTTAAATTCTCCCCTATTGAGCACGAAAATAGTCCTAAATTCCTATTTATTATTTTCCCAAATTTATAAAATATACAAGGATGTATGATTTTTTTTTTTCAAACAAACATTCTTTTCTTTGAAAGTATTTAAATTACAGAAAACAAATCTCATATTCGTGCATTGCTTTTTTAAAAATTTAATGTGGAAAATAATTTCAAGCAATCCCCTCAATAATACCATCATGTCACCGTTTTTTTCAATTTTAATTAAATTAGTTTGGATCATATTGCTTTTTAATGTTTTTTTTTCTGAAATTAAGAGAGGAAGACCACAAACTCTATATAAAAGTTATAATGCTCTAGTCCTCAAAGAGGTGACGTAGTAGTTAAAGACTTAAACTTTAAATGTATATTTCTCTCAAGATTCTAGGTTCGAGATTCACCTGTAACATGTGGTGAAAAAAAATAACACAAAAACTTTTATTAACTTTTTTGAACACATACATAGAACAATAAAGACAACTAGAAAACATTGAGAAATTTCTGTAGTTGAGGTTAAGGAAATAAATAAAGGATACAATACAAAATCGAGGTACGTGCTTGAAGTATATTTTGTTGAATTTTTTTTTTTTTTTTTGAAGTTAGAATCGTTGAACCTTGTTGGATCTCATGAAGTGTATATTTATTTGAAGTTTAAAGAAACTATGAATATTTTTCTAGTTTTTTTTTTTTTTTTGGATCTCAAGCCATCATCATCTTCCTCCTTTGAATGTCTCATCCCATACCTGAATTTGTGGGTTTTTGACTTTTTTTCCAACCCTACTTCCAAATTTGCTTCCCCAAATATAAATATGTCGACGTAAGCAATAAAGAAACAAATACATGGATGATGAACTTAATGATAAAAATGTGTATTATTTGAAACAAACTTCGAATTGCAAAGAATAAAATTGAACTTTAAATTTGGAGTGTAATCAACATAGTTCTTAAATATTTTTCAGCCGAAGTATGCAAATATGAAAATTAAGTGAACAAAATGAAGACTTTAAAAAAATGAACAAAATGGAAATATAAAGTCTTGCAAATACCAAAATTTCATTCACTAGTCAAAATATTAGTTTATCAGATGCGTTAATAAATATTGTTATTAAAAAAGAGTCGAAGTATCTGGATTTCTCCCCTAATTTTATGCATAAAAAAAATAATAATAAATAAAAGTTGGTTGCTGATTGCTATTTAATTTTAATTTTTGGCTTTTGAAAATAAATAAATAAATAAAAATATATAAATATAAAAATAAAAATAAAAAAAAAATATATATATATATATATATATATATATATATATATAGTAAGTAAAGAAAAAATTTCAAAAATAAAAATAGCAAACCAACCAAAGGGTTTTCTTAAACAAAAATAAGAAAAATAAACTCAATTCGCAAGGGCTCTCACAAAATGAAGCAAACACTCTTTTGAAAAGAAAAAAAAAAAAGTGAAGCAAACACACTTTATAACAAAGATCCAAATGGATATCAAGGTTAATTCAATAAATGGACAAAGCTATTAGATATGAACCTCGATCGACAGGCAAAAACGAAACCAGCAAATGCCAATAAGCAGATACCTATTATGTGAAGATTTGATTATAACCAGAATCTCAAACAAAGCCTCAATGCACAACTTCTCACCATAGTTATACACTATTCCTCAAATAACTAGTGTGCAAAAATCATTAAGCAAGAGAAACTCACAAAAAGTACAATAATAATGAAATATTATCAAAACCTTTCAGCCAATCTGGCTGTAACTGCTCTTAGTTTTGAATATACTTTTCCAGCAGGGGACCCTAAAATGAGGCTGCAAAGAGAATCCCTTGCAATTTTGATATTCGCAAAGGATCCTAATATGTGAATTTTGGTGTCTGCAATAACTATCCTAGTCTTCGTCGCATTTTCAATGGCAAACTTCGTCTTACCAGCCTTGCCAGACAATCTTCCTATAGCACGGGACAAGTGCTCGCCTCGCAGCGTTTTAACATCTTTAATCTCAAAAGACTCCACATAGAGCTCATCCACCCGTAAGAGTGCAATAGCATCGATCACATCGAAACCAAGCATGAAGGCATGAACAAAATCTGCACACTTCTGCAAGTTACTGATGTCGGGTGTGTCTGCTCTGGTTTTCAGTTCAACTTTACGTGCCTTGAGATTCATTCGGATGTCAATTTTCATCTGCTCATAAACTGGGGTGTAAATCTCCATCCATGCCTTTTTAAGCGGAGAATATCGATGCGAAGGAACAGAGACCTTTCGGAATTGCACTCGACCATCATTCATCTCATGGGGCTTTAAAGGATCAAAGTGTGGTTTTGGTGGCAATGTGCTAGCTATAGCTTCCGGTTGAGCTGAAACTGTATCCACTTCCACGGAAGTGGATGCTTGGGTTGACTGCATTGTGGAATTGTTCAGAGTTTCCACACTGTAAACACCCAAAGAATCAAAATTAAACTAAATAAAAACAAAACACATATATGTAAATCCATCAACAAGATGAGCAGAAAAATTGAATGCATAAATACTCCAATCAACTTCAGCAGGCCCTTCATGGATTTTTTTTTAAAGATCCTCAGCGATGGATTTATCCTAAACTTCAATACATGGTATAACCATTAACTAACAATAAAGGAGTAAGATTAAACGAAAAAACATTACCGGGTTCTAAAATCCCATAATCCAATTCCAACTTTGGTTAACACAAGAATAGAATTCGATAGCCTCGAATTGAACGAATGAGTAAAAACACCATTGAAACTAAGAAAAAGCTGAGTTTAAAATCAATTCCAACGGGGTGTCATCCTCAGTAAGCAATGGAACCGGAAAGAGAAGATGGGGAAATAGAGAGAATACCTGAGATCTGAGATCAAGAAAGAGTACAAAATCTGTGCGGCGGCGGCGGTAGGTGCTTGAAGATGAAGGTAGGATAGGAATTAGGGTTTAACGATTTCTTTCTTTTTCTTTCTTTCGTTCACTGTTTTGTTTTGTTTTTCCAAAAAAACAAAAAATAAGTTGGATTGGGCCGGATATGTGAATGGATGGGCTTGAGTTATAATTAATCCAACCTTTTAAGAAAATTATATGTGAAACTCTTTCGCACAAATTAATTAGAAAGATAGATAAATTTTATAGTATTTGCCCCCGTAATCAATAATAAATTTTAATATTATATTATAAATACTCTTTAGTACAATATTATAAAAAAATACATGATAATATTTAGTAATACTAATGAACATATTTATTAAAAATGACGGATTTTTTTTTAATACAAAAAATGACGGATTTGTAATTATTCAAATTTGTAATAATTTAATTTTTAACCTAAAACAATCATTTTTTTTTTTCAAATTAAGAACTTCAAATTTTGAGGTGAGACACTTATAAACAACTTCGACCACTGCGTCATGGAGATAAAAAGAATTCATTCAAAATAAATATTAATTTTTATAATTTAAAAGTTCTAACTTTACCGCATATGCCTTAGTTAGTTTATTACTCTAACTAAGTACAAAAAAAAATCATTCAACCTTTAAAATAATTTTTATATCAAAAAGATTACATCGTTACAAATTTTAATGTATACTAAATTGTTATAAAAATTAAAATACATGGACTACATCATTACAAAAATGA
>JBBMKA010049393.1:0-19707 GCA_037833695.1 Sechiopsis laciniata
ATTTATTGGATAAATATCAATTAAAATAAATAAAACAAAATATGGATTTTTCGAAAATTAAATGGGAAAAATAAAATAGGAAAAATGCATAATGTTTTGTCCCACATTGGAAAGCTCTTAGTTGGAGCCTCCATCACTCCACTATAAATAGGAAGCCTTGGAGGCTTTTCATTCTTATCCCACTCACTTTCACAGTAACCTTTCTTATAAGTTGAAAAACCTCTCTGAAAGCTGAGATCTCTTTTCTCCTTAGACTATTCTGACAAAGTTTCTAGCTCCCTTCTCTAAAGTTCTATCCACCAAGCACTCAGTGGTAACAAAGAAGCCATAGCCTAGAAGAACGGAGAAGATCGTTCAAGTTTTTTCCATGGGAAATAGTCGATCCTACTCAACATAAAAACCCGCCAGATTAGATCAAAGGCAACAGTCAATGTAAGTATTCTTTTTTCAATAACATGTCAATCACCTAGGGTATTACATTTAGATTAATTTGATTAATCAAAGATAATTAATTGGATTATATATTGTGAAATGTTTATTATTCACACACTTCCGCCGCGCTAAATGCATGTTCCTACCCCATATTCTCAACAGTTTGTTCATTCCATTGGGCAGAACTGCTCTTTTCAGCTTACGGACTGGTCCATCCATAATGCCTGCTCCCGTGACCCAGATTTTTCCCCATCTACATCCCCTCCGATGGAGCACTCTAATCTTGAATCCCTCAACAACACACCATGGTCACTTGTGGCAAAGTTGGCATCACTAAACCAAAACAATTTTTTGGTTGTGTGGCCAAAACAGTTCCTCCGCTTGATTGGAATGAGCTTAAGCCTCTCAAGTTTAAGGATTCCATCACTAGTGTCAACTGGAAACAAACTATGGACGCTAAATTTATGACCCTCCTTAAGAACAACACTTGGACACTTGTTCCTCCCTTTTCGAGTCAACACTTGATAGGTAATCGCTGGGTGTATAAACTCAAATGCCTAGTTGAAGGATCTATTGCACGGTATAAAGCTCGTCTTGTGGCTAAAGGCTTTCATCAGACTCTAGGCATCGGCTTCCATGAAACATATAGTCATGTAATTAAGCAACTCCATTCGATTAGTTTTTACTCTTGCCGTGACTTGGACTGGTCTGTTCGTCAAATTGACATCAGTAACACATTCCTCAATGGATAACTTGTTGAAATAGTTTTCATGCCTCAACCTGAAGGATATGTTAACCCGACTCGTCCCCAACATGTTTGTCGTCTAAAAAAGGCCATTTATGGGCTTAAACAGGCTACCGTGCTTGGTTTGATAAACTTTGTAGTACACTTCTTCAGTGGAATTTTTTGTAAAGCTCATCTGACATCTCTCTCTTCTAGAAGGGGGTAGCTAACAGCTGCTCATTCTACTAGTTTACATTGATGACATCTTAATCACCGGATCTGATCCTTGTCAGTTGACCTGCCTGATCCAGCTACTCCATACCATGTTTGCTCTTCGTAACTTGGGCCCCATACAATACTTCCTTGGTATACAAGTTCTTCGAGGATCGCATGGCTTTCAACTCTCTCAAACCTCCTACATACGTGACTTTCTCCTTCGATTGCATATGTCCAATCTAAAGCCTGCTACCACACTAACGACAACCTCACAACACCTCACTTCTCTTACATCTGATCCTTTTTCTGACCCTACCTTATATGGCAACACGCTGGGTGCCCTCCATTATGTGCTGCTCACCCGTCCAGGCATTGCTTTTGCTGTTAATAAGCTCAGCCAACATGGTTATACTCCTTGAACCCAACACTGGCAAGCTATGAAGCGTCTTCTTCGCTATCTTCAAGGAACGATCAATCTTGGTCTGGCAATACAGCCTGCCCCTTCATTTACTCTTCCTGGTTTCTCTGATGCTGACTGGGCTACTTGTCTTGTTGATCGATGCTCGGTAGGTGGATACTATGTCTTCTTTGATCCAACCATGATATCTTGGTTCTCTAAAAAAATAACATGTTGTTGCTCGTTGTTGGTAATGGACAACACTAACACACAATAATTAAAGAAATAATAATGATGGTTATGACGTGGAATAATGACGTGGCAAATCTCCACCTTCGCCAAAGCGAAGGGAAACTTAAACCAACGAAGTGTGTGTGTGATCCCCAAAGGTTGTGCAAGTATACACAGTCTTTGTTGTAGCAAGTTTTAATGTAAGTAAAGGTCATTTCCACATGGATTAGTGATTAATACCATGTTTAAGCGGAATGAAGAGAGTCAAGCAAAAGGTGAAATTGTTGTGATGAGTCTAAACTAGGCAAAATAAACTTGAATGTAATTTAAACTAGATGTAAATGCATTGCAAGGAGAATAAGACTGTTCGGAGAGTTTTGCTTTGGCGAACCTAAGTTAAGCGAAGATACAGACAACTGAAGGCTCCTCTTTGGCTTTCTCGAGCTCTAGAAGTTGGCTCTATCAAGCTCCTAGTTCGGATCTCTCGAGCCCCTAGTTCGGATATCTCGAACTCAAACATCGCTAAAATCACGCAACAGCATTAGGCGAACCTTATCTCTAAAAGTTCTTTGATTTGCAAGCAATCTTATCTCTAAGCAAGCTTGCCAAACCTAATGTTATACATGCAAGATCACTCTATTTCTATTCTCTCGAAGCGAAATAAAGACATATACACAGTGGATCAGACGGAATGTATTACGAATTAACATAGCATGCATAATAGTTTAACATCTCGCTAACGCTTCGCTTAGGCGAACGTCTCCTACTTGTCTACTTCCTTCCAATGACGAACTTAGCTACTCATAACGTTAAATAAAAGCAAAGCGAAATAAAAACCAAAGTTCATCTTCATTAAAATACAAAATAACAATGTTTGCTACAAATAGTGTTAAAACAGAAATAACGGAAGCAATAAAAGGAGAAACGAAGTTTAGAAGAAGCCTGGTCGGAATCGTAAAGACAACAAGTTTGATTTGGCTCCGACGGAGTCTCTGCAACTCCGACTAACTACAACTATGCTAAAGCTAAACTACTGAACAACTGGAAATGCGGAAGAAACAAATAAACTATGGCTAAACTAAGGAAAGTTAATCAGAATTTAGTTCGATGGAGGATCGACCCAAAGATGGAGATTGACCCAAGAGTGGGTGATCATCCCCTTGCTCTGACGGAGAATAACTCTATTTATACTGCAGCTCAAGCGACAAGGCTCTGACTTCTCTGCTCCACGATCTCTTGTCCCCTTTGGACAACATCTGACATTCTCTACTCTGGAACTGCCAAAAGATGCTCTGCTCCACGATCTTCCGTACAGCGGTTTTTCTAGAATTAACTTCACTTAGGCGAAATTGAGGGCACTTCAGTCTCTTTGCTGCAATATGGAAAGCTTTTACTGCGCGCTGGGTGCTACCGTTCGCTTGAGCGAACTACTTCTTGTGTGAATTTCGCTTCGCTCCATCAGGAATGCTGCAGACAAACTAGAAAATATCAATTCTTTAAACACTTATAAATTTGCACACATTCAAGCATATTTCGCTGCTGCGAACCTCTAAAATGCATCTTAATCAGAAAACTAAAGGATGTTTCGCTAAAGCATAACTTTTGGTATGATGGGGCGAAATTCAATATTAAATTACTTCATTATAGCAAATTCTAAATAAAAATATGTTCTTTTAAGCTACTTTAACACTCAATTCTTGAGAGGTATCACTCGTTCTAGTACTGAATCCGAATATCGCGCTTTGGCTCACGTTAATTTTGAATTACGCTGGCTTGCCTCCCTCCTCAGTGAACTAAGCATTCCCCTTCATTACTCCCCTGTTACGTGGTGCGACAACATCAGTGTTGTTGCTCTTGCTCGTAATCCCATTGTTCAAGCTCGCACTAAACATATAGAAATTGATGTTCACTTCGTTCGAGAACAAGTTCTCCGCTCACAACTGCAAGTTCGCTATGTTCTTTACCATGATCAATTAGTTGACTGTTTTACCAAACTGTTATCCATGCCACGTTTTCAATACTTGCGTGACAAACTTGGTCTCACGAATGTTACTCCACGTTTAAAGGGGGAAGTTAGAACACAACTGTACTGTGACAAGGGCTTTAGAATACAACCAGATTTTGTTGAGACCAAGGACCAGTAAAAAATTACAACCAAAGAATAATCCTTAATACTTATTGCATGTTGTACTTACTGCCGCCATTTAGGCTTATCTTGTTCTTCTTTACTCTGATGTTAAGGGTGGTGTTAATACACATGGCAGCTGATCTCTTCGATATCACCCTCGGCTGCTCTTCCTCTTAAATAAGTTCTCTATAGTAGTTGTAACTATTGATTGCTTAAAAACCAAAAACACAAAGCTGTGTGTTTATAAAAGTCTGAGGTTCTTGAGTTCTAAGGCACTCACATATTCAAACTAATCAAAATTTGGAAAAAAAAAAGCTTCCAAATACTTGTCTTTATTTTTTAAATTTGGTTGACATTTGAATTTCCTATAATGCGATCCACCTTTCTTAAGAAATATAGATATGTTGAAGGAAAGATGAAATACATTATAGGAAATTTGAGTAAAAATAAGTTTAAATTTCAAAAATCAAAGATAAAAAACCAAATACTTATCAAATAGGACTTTAAGAATTAAAATAATTTTAACACATTAAAAAGAGCTTGTATAATCTAATAATCATACGATTGAAGGTTCAATTCTTTCTTTTCCAAATATAGTTATAAAAAAAAATTTACACAAAATTTAAATAATAAAACTAATCAGCCTACTTATAACTAATTTGATGAACTTCAAATGTTCCATAATTAAAAAGAAAAAAAAAATCATTTTTATCATATAAATAAGGGCACAATTTACCATTATCCTTCACTATTAAAGTTGTTGTTCTTAACTATTGTGGAGTGGTCCCCAAGGGGCATCCTAGTGGTTGAGGGCAAAGATTTCAAGACACGTTTCCTTGAGAGATACCTAGTTCGAGGCCGTTGGAAAGCGCTTAAACTAGAATACCCTTCGAAGTATCCCGGTGCTACAGCCTAGGAACAGTGGTGCCTCGGGTATAGGGGAGCGAAGCTCCGATTTCTTGGTTTTCAAAAAAAAAAAAAAAAAATTGTTGAGTGGCTCAAGTGATTAAATAGGGTCTTATGATGCTTAAAGTGATGCATTTAATCTATGATGGCCACCTACCTACGAATTAATTTCCTACAGATTTCTTTGACATTCAAATGTTGTAGGGTCAAGCAGTATGGCCCGTGACATTAGTCGAGGTGCGGGTAAGCTGGTCCGGCCAGTCACGGATAGAAAAAAAAAGTGTAAACAAAAAGGTGTTGCTATTTCTTTTTTTGGCTTTTTAAATAATTGTAAAAGCTTAAAGGAGGAAGGTGGAGTGCAAATGGAGATAAGTGGTTGGATGATATAACCAATGTCTTGCTTTTGTTTTATTCTAAAGATTCCTAATTATTTATGTTAATTTTTTCAACTATAAATCATAAGTTTAAACTATTGATTTTGATTAAATTATAAATTTGATGTACAGTAAGAAAACTTAAATTGAATTCACATGATTAGATAAAATATATTAAACGGTCTTTTTCGTTAATAATCAATCACAAATAAATAATGTAAATAAGAGATTACCTTCGTATCAAATAGTTGATTGAATAAAATCGAGTTATTATTGTAAGAAAAGTTGTATTTAATTATCAATATTCAACTATTAATATTAATATACACCTAATGACCAATAATCTATAAATTCGAATCTCGACTCTCAATTATCATAGAACTAAAAAAAACCAATATCCAACACATTTTTATACAACAACTAATTAACTTCAGTACAATAGATCATCTTATTGCATACGAAGAGGCAATTGCCATGTATTTAAATCAATTACATGAACTGTTTTTCAGATTTGATCAAATCATAAACAATTTTTTAAATGAGAAAGATAAATTTTAAACCGAATGACATCTGAATTTGATGGTTAAGAAGATGAACTGGATTTCAATTTGATTCTTTACATTCAAATTTGATTTAGAGTAGGTACATTAAAAAAAAAAAAAAGGATAAAAATTCAATTTGATTCTTTACATTCAAATTTGATTTGGAGTAGGTACATTAAAAAAAAAAAAAGATAAAAAGATAAATTTTAACTTTCTCTAAATTATAGGAGTTAAATTTATAGTTTGATATTGAAATTTTATATTGTATTCAATACATACTTAAACTTCAAAAATATCTCATAGATTTAAATATTTTATGCATAAAAGTTGTAAGGACGCGACCCAAACTAGGGTCTAAACCTAAGTTCTTAACTCTAATTACATGAAAAATAGTACTCGACATCTCGGGCATGTAAATTTAAAACAAAACATTTTTAAAACAACTCAAAAGAACAAGTTTATGAAAACCATAAATTCATTAAATCAGTCATAGGGTACCCAAAAGTCAAAACATTAAAGCTCGATAAAACATGTTCAACTTATCACGCCCCTAAATAGTTCATGTAGAAAGAAGAAATTTAAAAAACTCTAAACAGAATAATGCAGCAGGTCCCATGGTCATCTCTAGCTCGTCTGATCACCCATCTCGATACAATCTCGTAGAACCTGTGGTATTCCACAGTGGAAAGTGTAAGTTTTGTAACTCAGTAAGGATCCCCCAACTCGGGGTACAGACGCACCAAAACGCAAGCATCAACAAACAAGCATGATCAATAGCACAATTGAAGGGTTATCACCCAAGCTCCTGGGTAACAGATGAGGAAGCTCGTCCTTAACCTGCACCACGCAGAGTGGTCTAGAGATTGAAACCTAAAGACCAACAGTCCACAGGAGTCCTTTGACTCTAGGGCAATATGAGAACCTACTCTAAGCCGAGGGATCTGGCGAGCGATGCTACTTGTCGGCCAACAGGCTCCTAACTCGCGGTGACTGGTGGATCAAATACGACTCACCAAGGGCATCGTAGCCCATACCATATACCTGGAGGGTTCCCTAAGCTACTAGTAGACGGTTGTTAGGGCCGTGAGCCTAGTCGGCCGAGCATCCACGGAAATCCTAACTCAAGGGTATAGTCCCAAGTTATAGTGTGAGCCGGCACATCATCGTCCACACTGATCTACTAGTACCTCTCGTCCGTCCAATGATTCAATCAGGCCTAATCGAGGCATCAAGACGTGTCAAACACAGGCAAGTCCACAACTGGGGAACATGCGATCCAACATGCAATATCAATCATAAGCAAGTCCACAATTGGGGGACATGCGATCCATCATGCAATAACAAACAATATGCATAGGATAATTAATCAATAACAATAGACATGTTGCATAATCTCAATACAATAAGTACATGCATACAAATTACATGAATCATGCTATAATCATATCAAGTAAGTTAATGTAAACAATTCAGTACACGTATTAACCATAGGCCTCGAGAAGGGGGTAAAGGGTCCCTTACCTGGCCGAATCCCCTAACAGCTCTCCAATAATCCACTAGGAGCTCCAAATAGCCAAACACCCTCCGAGCCCTGAAACGAACAAAACAGTCAAAACTAGCACCCCGGACCATCGAAATCAGATCCAGAATATCAAAATAATCAAACAAGGAAAAACCTAAAAAATCGTGCCCCGGTGACTCCTAGTGGCTAAGCGCGCCTCACAAACTTAGCTTGAAGAAAAGAAAATGGCTCGGGTCAAATCTGGAAAACATAAAAGTAAAAAATAGCCAAACAACAAACCTCAAACCAAACACATTTATCCATAACTTAAATGATTTTAAAACACTAGCCAAACAAGCTTAAATCACAACTTGAATGGTTTTAAACCACAAACCAAAACAAGAATAATCCACACTTTAACTACCTTTAAACCAGCAGCCAAACAAGTTTAATCCATCACTTGGATAATATAAACCAGCAACCAAACACCATCAATCTATCATTTGAATACCTATAAACCAGAAAACAAACAACCTTAGCTCACTACTTGAATAGGCTTCAACCTGGAAACAAATAGGTTGAGATCACATTTTAAATGAATCAAACTCCAAACCAAACACATTTATCCACCATTTAATTAGCCATAAACCTCCAAACAAACCAAACATGGGTCTTTTTTAACCTTGAGATGGTTTCAAAATTAACCCAAATGAAACCCTTACCTCCAGTCAGGCGAATGGTAGCGGCTCCAACCTGCGATGGAAAAATCAAATTCAGACTACGGCGACGAGTTCGACTAGATGCTCTCCTTGGCGACGCAACCCACGAACACACCAAGCCAACCCACTCCTCACTGCACCGATAGCTGCAATAAATCCCCCCTCAACGTCTGACGAACTTGGCGGCATGCAGGCGAACACGCAAGGGAACTCGCTGGAACAACGAACCCACGACAGCTGGACTTCGATCTCGACGGAACTCCCGTAGTGGCGGCTGCACATCGATGACAACCTACCCACGCGAGACCCACGGTAACACTTCTCGCAGCAGACGCCGAACAGGCTTGAGTACGCAACGACGCGACCTCCATGGTGACGATGAGACACTCTAACGAACAACGAGCTAGTCGAAAATGGACCAAGGTGGGCAGCTATGAATAGTGACAAGATAGACCTAGGGGTTTGAAATTTCCTTTAAATACAATAGGTTAAAAGACCAACTTGCCCCTCCTTTTGAAATAATTCACAAAACTATCCACAAGCTCTTTTAAATCTAATAAATTCCAATAAAAAAATGGGATTATTACAAAAGTTTTTTAGTTGGCTATTATATTTCTTCAAAAATAAAAAAACAGTTCATTATTTTTTTTTTAGATTACAATAATTGAGAGTGGGAGATTCGAACTTAAGAACTTAAGACCTCTTAATTCATTATTATAATTATTTCAACTCAAAAGATATTCATTTTACACAATAATTATAGTATCAATTTATATAAGTATCGTTTTAATTTTTATTGAAATGTCAAATCAATTTTCATTCATCATTCCAATTGAATAATCTATAATTGTTTTTTTCTTTGGAAGATTTTGAAAGTTCCAGATGAAAATGAGAGATAAATTGAAATCTATTTCAAAGTTTTAAGATTATTTGCATTCTATTTTTGAATTTAACCACAATTAACTCAAAAATTCATAATTAATTGATTATTATGCAATACATAATGTCATTGAATTGACATTTAATCTCGTATTCTTTTAACATTCATTGATGACAATAACACGAATTAAAAAAAAAACAAATACATAAATAATGAAATTGAAATTATTAAACTAAATAGATATAATAAAATAAAAATCAAAGAAAAACTTCAAATTTCAATATTTATTATTCTAAAAATGTCAACAATTATAATAGAAGGGTAATTGATTTTATAGTATGCTAAATTTTTTAGTTTTCGAATTCATAATTTTTTAGTCATTAAATATTATTGATATTGTTGAACTAAAAAGATAAATATATATTTTTTTGAGGTAAAAAGATAAGTGATGCATGACCTTTTAATCATTGTTTTTTTTTCCAAGGATAAATGAATTGAACAAACATCAACGAATAAACATTATTTTGTTTGTTTTAAAAAATATTATATTTTTGTAAAAACTAAAAATTGATAAGGTACGGGGTGGGTGGAGTAGTGGAAGACTTCGTTTAAATGCTTTGAATATGCCTTTATGAATGATGGCTTGAGGTAGTTATATTTTATTTGTCGAAAATGACTGCTGACGAACACATTTTTCTAATTGAAAGAAAAAACAAAAATTAATGATTTTTTCCTTAGTTGTTTGTTTGTTTTTTTGTCTATATTCTCTTTTAATAGAATCATTCATCTAATACTTTTTTTTTTTTTAATACAATAAAAGATGGTTAATCTACAAACCTTAATCTCGTCATTTATTGAATACATTCAAAATGTTAGTTGAGTTAGGCTAATTTTGGTGATCCTTCATTAAGCTCTCAACAATCATCTTTTACTTGAAAAATTGAGCGGAGAGAATAATATACCAAACTAAAAGAAAGATAATTTTTTTTAGTTCAAATTAAGAGGGATAAAGATTTACAAAAAAAATCGACAACCCAAATAACTCAGACTATCCAACCCAGCCCATTGGATTAAATCATAATTTTTTTTTTTGAGTTAGATTATGTAACACCCTAGTTTCATTTGAATATACTAAGCGCTTTATTAAAAATTTATAATCTTGAAATATCCCATGTTTAGTGAGATAGAAAATTTAAATTCAATTCATTTTGTACTCTCTTAATTTTTCCATGTTTAATTTAAATGTGCTAAGTGTGTCAATCATTTTTAAGCCCTTGTCATAGAAAAATCAATACATTGTTTGCAAGATCACTTTTGAGTTATTTATGGGATATAAATGGATAATTTTAAATTCCTTCTAAGGTTTATGGTTTTAAATAGAAAAAGGAATTTGAATAAAAAGGTGTCTTTTTATTTTTTTCTCCCCTCTTTTATCACCCTACAACCGCCACCTACTCCTACTCCTTCTCTCTCTCTCATTCAATTCGCACGCAACACCCCACCAAAACCCAACAATTATCCATCTTCCACCTCTTGCCATGTGGCGACCATTGAGTCGTTGTCTCTCCCAAATATAGATCGGCGCAGCTCCTTCTCCGGCGTGTTTCTCCGTCTGTACCGCTGCCCAACTCGTCGCTCCAACCCAAGCAAGCTAAGGTCGCTTTTTCTCCAGCGTGTGTCGCTGGAGCAAGTTCTCCGTCGGTTCTTCGTTCTACTCTTCATGGGTAAGTCTTTTCCTCCCTTAAAGCTTGTTTTCTAGCTTGGTTCACCATGGATTCCGGCGAAAACGTTTCAAGAAACCTACTTCTTCTTTTATAGTTTCGCGGAGCTAAAGAGCTCCGTTTGCGATTCCGAGACCAGTTCCGTGCTCAGGGCGTCGAGGGTTTCGAAATAAGGTAAGGTTTGCTGGTTTTAATAGAGTTTTCCGGTGATGGGGTTTTGAAACCCGTTTCTTCTTTTGTAGTTTTGTGGAGCTAGGGAGCTCTGTTCGCAAAATCGAAACCATTTTCGTGCTCAGGGTGACGAGACGAAGAGAAAAAGGTATGACTCGTCTCTTTCCATAGCGGTGCGCCGCCGGCCGCCGCTACCACCACCTTTTTCTGGCGACGTGCTGTCGCACTCCGACGACATGCCGTTAGCTCAGTTTTCCATCCCCATTGGCTTAAAGCATGTGAATCATGACATGTTAGGTTTACGAGAATTGAACGTTGGATGACTTGTTACATGTGTGTATTGGTGTTGTGTTTCAGTGTTTGAACTGATTATTACTCGTGGTAGCATGGAATCGTGTGTAGCTCGTAAACTGTTAAGTCTCGATTTGTTGTGCTCTTGTAATCGTATCATCATTCCTCGATGTGTACCTTTTGCTCGTATACGTGATGAACTGCTTATCTGTTTAACCTTTCGATTGACTGAATTGCCTTGGGTTTATGCATGTTCTATGTTGTTGGTTTTTGCTATGTTAATTGTATACGTGCTGCTATGACTATATGCTCGGTTTCTCTTTTTTGTCACCTAAGGGTTCATTCGTTTTTTTATGTTCGGCGTTAGAATAATTAGGCCCAATTATCGCCTTGACCACCTAGAGGAGCAGCTAGCTCACCCATTTTAGGACTCATGTTGCGTGATCAATATTGTATTATTGATGTGACTCACTAGTGCCCCTTAGGAACCGAGGGAGGATGTGGATCCTCTTTGCTTCGAGACACGTGGTTGGGTTGTGCTAACCTATGGGTTGACTCTTACATCAGACCAAGGGGTCAGATTTCATCCACGTGTCACCTTGTGTACAGAACAACAAGTTCTTTAGTTGTTGAGTATATGCTGCAGGTCGCACCAACCATCGGGTGGGTCGGTTGCACTCACCTAGGCTAGGCTAGATCTCGTGTGACTCTAGTGCTAGTTATTATCTCTCAGTATCTACTCGTGGAACCTCATATGCTGTGTGCATGGTCCCACTAGTTTACCCGCCCAGTACGTTGGAAGGGGAGTCGATCATGTGTTGCTTGACCCTGAGACTACTAGAAGAAGTCACTAGGACAAATGAAGGGGCGGAGGAATGCCTGTCGGTGAGCCTGCATGCATTTGTGGGGATGTTGTCTGCAGACAGGTCGGTCCTCTCACATTTAGGGGTTAGCAGATGGCGCTCCGAGCCCAAGGTTTAGGAAGCCTGCAGTTTTCCTCACTCGTGGCTCTCCCTAATAGCAGATGACTTTATTGGCATTCGAGTATGCCCTTGCTGACACAACTTGTGTGTTGTTGTCTTGACCCGAGGTTAGGGATCCTGTGTATTTTCCTCATTTGTGGTCCTTCCTGACAAGGTCGGGTGACTTTTGGCATTTGTATATGCCCTGCGGATAGGCTATCAGAGTTGCGCAGTAGAAGCGTGGCGGGTCCTTGATGTAGGTCAGGCTATCCCCAGGACATTCGGGTGTGTCTCTATTGATACGCCATTAGAGTTAGGCAGCGGAAGCGTGGTGGGTCCCTGGAAAAGGTCAGACTACCCCGTGACATTCATGTATGGCTCCACGAGCACATTGTAGTGGGTCCCTGATAGATCAGGCTACCCCGAGGCATTCGTATATGTCTTCGCTGATGCAGTTTGGCGGATCCCTGACAAAGGTCAGGCTACCTCGAGACATTTGTATATGTCTCCGTGAGCTCAGTGCAGCGGGTCCCTGATAGATCAGGCTATTCCGAGATATTCGCGTATGTCTCTGCTGATGCAGTTTGGCGGGTCCTTGACAAAGGTCAGGCTACCCCGAGACTTTTGTGTATGTCTCTGCAGATACGGTATGGGACGTGTCTCGACCCGAGGTTTAGAACTTGTGTTTTTTTCTTACTTGTTGTCCTCTCCTGACAGTGGTCAGTTGATTGCTCGGCATTTATCCATACCTTGCTCACGGTTGGCAAGCTGTCGTTTGACATTGTTTGCTTGTGACAGGCCCGGAGGCCGGGCACGCATGTGCGAGGCATTTAGCTTCAGTTGTCGTATCTTCTAACTTGTTTATGTTTGCATGCTTAATCCTATGGTGGGCCTCCTTACTGGGTATATTTCGATATACTCACCCCTTACATTTTCAGGTACTGATCCATTACGAGGTGGCTAGGCTGGGAGCTGGATCGATCATGGACACGGTGTCGTCATTTATTTTCTGCACTGTTTATTTGTGTCAAATCTTATATTTAATGTTTTAAACTCTATTGAAATGTATTTGTTTTGAACTATCGCGATCTCGAATCCTATTTTTTATGCATTTGAGCTATTGCTTTATCTATTTTATCATGATTTTTACGAGTTTTACTTGGAAATTGCATGTGATTATTAAATTGATTTATTGGATTTTAAATGCATACACACGTAACACCCCATTAGAATATTTTAGGAAGTTGGGTCATTACAGATTAGATCATAATTTTATAATTTTTAATGAGTTGAGTTGGTTCTAAGGTTGACCGATTTTTGACTCGTTCTCTTACCCAACCTAAATTAAGAACAATATTATATATATATATACACACACACGTGTGTATGATTAATTAATAAAATATATTTTTGACATATTGATAAAGAACCTACAATAATAAAATAGGTATCGTAGGTTGAAGTACCACTTATCTACCTAGATGCAAGTATAGTTTGTATAAAAAAGGTTCAAAAGAATATCATACATTTATGGGCCATGAGAGTTGAACTTCAAAGAGAGAAAAAAATATATCAGTATAATCCGAGAACCTAACCCAATTTAAAAATATAATGTTGGGTTGTTCTACAGCAAATGGTTGGACATGTTAGCAAATAGACCATTAGGTCGGTCCAAAAATTCCTCAAACCCAACCCAGAGAGTACCGATACTCTTAAATAAGATGAGAGTTAAATATAGATTTTTAAGATGAAACTCGTGACCATAAAATTGAATTATATTATAATCAATCAAAGGTAATAGGCATACTTTGGATACCAAAAGAAATAGAATGATTCAAAACTTAGACAGAAATCAAACAACATGATAGTTAGAGATCAAACTAACCTTAGAAAGAAAGAAAGCCAAGCTAAAAATGACCCTATTACAATGGATGATATATAAAGTCACACACAAAGTGCCATAGACTTGCTTACACGCAATCCAAGTTACAGAATTGGGCTATTTCTAATTGGGATTGAGTAACTAAAAATCCAATGGAAAATAGTAGAAAATGTCTAGAATTTAGAAATTTAATAAGAAAATGTCTAGTTTTATTTGGACTTGAAATCCATGTCTAAAAGAGAAATCAAGGATGAGAGATAATAAAAACATCTCCAAAATACCCTTATATTTAAGGGACAACTAAGAAAATGGCTAGGAATTAGAAATTAATTAAGACCATGGCTACTAATAGTTAAACTTTAAATTTATGTACTTTTTTAATATGATTTTTTTATTAATTTTTAATTAGGGAATTAAATTATAATTATACCCCTCCTAAATTTTTTAGGAGTTTTTTTTTCAACCTATTTTAAATAGATTAATTTGTAACTACTTTTGAATCTAGAAAAATCTAAAACATAATAAATAATTATAAAGTCAAAATAATTAAAGTTGACAATTCCAACTTTTGAAAATATATCGTAAAATTAGAGATTTTGTAAATTTAAACTTTGTAGGTAATTTTGAAATATTGTTCTTAACGTTGACAAAGTATTACTATAAATCTCATTCACATAAGCCTTACAACCACCTCATTGTTTTGTTTAGTAAATTAAAAATGATTTGGAAAAATACCTCAACAAATGAAAGGGACCAGAGTTCGAGAGACGACTGCAGCAACGCGCGGACGACACAATAGAGGATTCGTCTGATGATAAGCAAACCCATGATGAAGATCCCCCTAAAGGCAATCCAACAATAAAGCCCGCGAAGGTTAGTAAATGTAGTTGCCATTCTTGCTTCGTATTGTGTTTATGTGTCTTCTGCAACGATGCTAATACCTTCCGAGTGCACATGTAAAAAGAGACATGAAGGGAAAGGCAAAGACTCGTGAGGGGGCGAAGAAAGCACCTGCCGAGCTGGAGGAAATCCTGAAATCGATAATTCCAGAACGACATTGTTGTTATATATATACTAGTTGCTATATATTTTCTAGGTTGGGTAGCTATATTTGCCTAGGTTGTGCCGCAAAACGTATGTCTTTGTGTACTTCATTTGTACTACTAGTATGAATATATGTTTCAATTTTAGCATGAATATGTTATATGCTATGTGAGTTAGCTAGGACCGTTTCTTGTTATCTGTATATGGTATGTTATGGAGTGTATGTGTACATCTAGTGTACTGCTATTGTCCACAGTGTATTATGTGCTCCATATGTATTTGTTATTGTGTTCGAAGACTATATTTTGTATAAAACACTTGTTGTATAAAGCACTTGAACCTTATAGTGTTTGGTGCATTAAACCCCCCGGTTGAATACTATTTTTTTTTTTCAATTTTAGCTTGTAAAATGTTATATGCTATGTGAGTTAGTGTTGAAAGATGAAAATTCAAATTCTCTAATTCTTCATTTAATAATGAATCCAATAATGGGTTTAAATAGAGTACAAGAGATGACCTAATTATAAAAGGAAAATATAATATCCAATCATAAAAGGAAAAGAGAAAATAATATTTAATTTAATCCTAAAAGGAATAAATAATTAAAAAAATGTAAAAATACTATTAACTAAAAATAACATAAACCAACACCCCCCTTAAACTGGATTGTATATGGAATACAAGCCAAACTTGGAATTAAATTTATCAGAGTTGGTCATGATGATGCTCCAATTGATGCGCCAATTGAGATGATGATGTGAATTGGGATGATGTGTGCTGCGAGGGCCAATTGGATGAGTATTGCCAGAGACAAATTGGATGAGTGTTGTCAGGGACAAATTGGATGAGTGCTGCGAGAGCCAATTGGATGAGTATTGCCAGAGACAAATTGGATGAGTGTTGCCAGGGACAAATTGGATGAGTGCTGTCAGGGTAAAATTGGATGAGTGCTGTCAGAGACAAATTGGATGAGTGCTGTCAGGGACAATTTAGGAATGCTGGTCAGGGGCAATTAGGAATGCTGGTGAGAGCCAATTTAGGAATATTGGTCAGGGCCAATTTGAGAATGCTGGTCAGGGCCAATTTGGGAATGTTGGAGGCCAATTTGAGAAAGCAGATGCTAGGGCCAACTGGGAAAGGAAATGCCAGTGCTAGCTGGGAAAGGGGATGCCAGAGCCAATTGGAAAAGGAGATGCTAGGGCCAACTGGAAAAGGAGATGCCAGGGCCAGCTGGGAAAGAAGAATGGAGAAAAAATTCATTTGAAGGATTTTGTAGAGATAAAAAGTTTTGAAAAGAGGGTAGAAGATTGGTAGTGAGATCTTGGATTTTCTAGGGTTTTATAAAATGAGAACATAGAAGTTTGAAGGAAGAAATTCTTAAATGATTTGAAGGGGAAAGAAGAAGATTTTGGAGAAAGATTTGGAACAAAAAAAAAAACACATAGAAGGAAGCGATGATTTTGGAGATTTTTTTTTGTTAGGAAAAAAACGAAGAAGATTATGAAGAAGAAGGAAGTTTAAGAGGGGAAAAGAAAAAGTTATGAGAGGATGATTTTTTTTTATGTTTTATTTTTTATTTTTATTATTATTTTTTTCTAAAAGAGGAAGAAGATGATGAAGAAGAAAAATGGAGGATTAGAGAAAAAGTTTACCCAGATCGAAAGGAAAAGTTTGAGGCTCTAATACCATGTTGAAAGATGAAAATTCAAATTCTCAAATTCTTCAATTAATAATGAATCCAATAATGGGTTTAAATAGAGTATAAGAGATGACATAATTATAAAAGGAAAATATAATATCTAATCATAAAAGAAAAAGATAACATAATCATAAAAAGGAAAATATTCTACCTAGTTATAAAAGGAAAAGAGAAAACAATATTTAATCTAATCCTACAAGGAATAAATAATTAAAAAATATGAAAATACAATTATACTAAAAATAACATAAACCAGCAGTTAGCTAGGATCGTTTCATGTTGTCTATATATTGTATGTTATAGAGTATATTTGTACAACTAGTGTACTGCCATCGTCCACATTGTATTATGTACTTCATATGTGATTGTTTATTGTGTTTGTAGACTGTGTGATGCATTAAACCCCTCGGCTGAATACAAATTTTTTATTTTATTTTTCAGAATGATGACTACATGATGACAATGTCACGTCGATCGAGACCCTTCAAGATCAACTTATGTTGTAAGAGCGGGACGACGAGAGAGAGAGGGATTGAATGATTTTTTAATGGGGGTGGAAGAGCAATTGAATTGTTCCTGCAAATTGGAATGATAAAAAGTTTTACTTGGATCGGGATTGAGGAATTGTTTGCCGACGCCTTTAATCGAACGTGACTTTGGACTGTCGACAACAAATTGGAAAGATCGACCTTTTGTTTTTGTTTTTATTTTTTTTCCTTATGGCACGTTTGATTGACATATTTATTCTTTTTTTTGGTGATCGACAAATGTTCAGTCAACTCTTCATGATCTTAGGGATCTCTGCCTAACTAACTATGATTAGTATTTATTTTTTGTAATATTAAAAAATCAAAAGTGGTTAGTTAGCTTAGATTTAGGAAAAATGCTAATTTTCTTACTATTTTTTTTGTTAAACAGTTAATTGGAAAACCACTAAAAGGTATTTTGGGGGAAAACATTTATCTCTCTTCCCCTGATTTTTTTTGGCTATTCATTTAAACTCCAATACAAAGTAGTCATGCCCTCTATTATTCTCCAAAATCTAGCCATTTCCTACCATTTCCCTATATTTAATTAAAAATCTCTAATAATAAAATAAGTGATTAGATTATTGTTAAAACTCCTCAATTCCCATTAAAAAAAAAAAAAAAAAAAAAAACTCGTTAATTCATCAACCTTTAATTTAAGAAGTCTTAATCGATTTTATATTTTTTAAATAAATTAAAAATGGCTTTTATATTTTAAAATATCTTTGATAAAATATTCAAATTAATCTTAAATATCTTATTCTTGTTATTTAATTTTTTTTGAGAATATCTTATTCTTGTTATTAATTCACTTATTTTACGACTCCATAAGTCATCTGTACGATTATCCCATAGATCATCTCATATGATTATCTCCTATATTCTACAACTCCACAACAAACCGTAACGATTCCAAAGTTTCATTTTTTTTTATTCTTTTATTTTATTTTATAAAAGGTTGTGAGATTAGATTCATAACTCGCACACATCATCTTTGTTCCAATTTTTACTTGCGGAGAAGTCGGAATATTTTAGTGTTTATGGAGATCATCGGTCGTTCAACAAGTCCCCTCCCAATTTTGATTCTCCTCGATTATGATTTCGGTCGTTCAACAGGTCCCCTCTTCGATTTTGATTTGTTGGCACCGATGGCCCAAAGGTCATTCATCACGTTCTTAAGCGTTGTAAAAATTTATTGAGTTCTCCCAAGTGTAAAGGTTCCATGGCTACTCCTATCACAGTTACATTCAATGAAGATTGAGATGAAACGGACTTGTATTGAAATTAAGTGACAATATTTTTTATGGATCCCCAATATTTCCTTATATCGTCCAACGAGATCTCGAGCTAAACGAAAATTCTAAAGTTGCTAGCAACAAAGATGAGACTACAAAGACAAGATTATAACTCTCTTCATGTATGTACATTTCATTTTGGCTAAAATCACAACAATATGTATATGTGTGTACGTTAGGAGGTTAAATGTGTTGGGAATAAAAATTATTCTAATAGGATCAATTATTCCCTCTCTTGTGTTCCTAATGAAAAATCAGCAAGCATAAATATGGCAGAAATATCAAGCACAACACACAACGATTTTAACGTAGAAAAACCTCCTCAAGGCAAGGAGTAAAAAACCACGGACCGAAGTCAAAATCTCCACTATAATCAATAATGGGTTATAATGAATTCTCCCTAGTCACAACTAGAGGTATACAATAGATAATAACTCAAGATAATTAATCTCAGCAACCAATGACACTAAACCAAAGAGAAACAAATAGAAAAGTCTCACAAATTGTGGAAACAAATTGCCACTAGAATCTAGATGTAGAAGCCTCTAAAACCTGATCCATCCGTTCAGATTGAAGACCCTTGTGTTACAAACACGTTGTCCAAATTTCAACTTGATCCGACGGTACAATTGTTCGAAATGTCAGATACTGAATCTATCCAAAACCTCTTTTTCTCTCTATTTACTTTCTCTCTCTAGCTGCTGTTTCTCTCTCTGGCTGCTAATTTTCCAGGTTTTTTCTCTACCTTCAAAAGTGACAAAACTCACTTTAAAAATGACAAGCCCTAATGGACTTTTAGTTGGGCTTCACAATAAGTGAATATAACCCAACAAATCTCTCCCTATTCACTGTGTGGAGGAACTCGCCATTCCCGCAGCAGAACGACAAAATTGAAGCTTCTCTCTTGGTTGATTCTTAGTCAACATATCTAATCCATTATAATCAGTATGTATCTTCTCAAGCTCAAACAAATCATCATTCAAAGCACCTCTCATCCAGTGATACCTCACATCGATATGTTTAGTTCTGGAATGAAATGTAGAGTTCTTACCAAGATGAATAGCA